>CM056608.1:17583036-17855536 GCA_029721355.1 Tegillarca granosa
TGCTTGTTTGTTTACCTTGGCCATTCACCACTATTAATAAGTTTGAAAATTATCCATGACAAAATTTTGGATATTTCTATGTGATAGAACAAGCTCTTTCTTAATCATAATTAATTGAAATTCATGAGTAACAATGAATATTGAATAGCTCAACTAAGCAATTGCTCATGATAAGCAATTCTACTGCTCCTATGTCTGTTGTTCATAGCCTGTAGTCAGTAGTTTTAAACAACTTCTTTTCTAGAACCAGTTATGAAACTTACATGAAATGTTGCTAGGTCACAGCTCTTTACAGTTTGCAAAGTTTGTTTACCTTGATCCCCATGAAAGGTCAGAGTAAACCAGAAGACTTAGAAGCTTGGAGTTTAAATGTAACATTTGGGCATGAAACTCTACCAAGTTTGCAAAGATGCAGACCACCGGCCCTCATGAAAATGATTACCTTTAAACTGATAGGCAAGAAACTTGATACTTCATACATAACATCAGTGCAATTAGCATTACCAAGTTTATTTATTTATTTATATAGTTAAATCTCGTTTCTTGATAACAGATATCTCGAACTTTTGGATAAGTCGAACTTTTTGAAAAAGTCTGGGTCGACAGAGTTGTTCTTTATTCATCCACAAATAACTCCGGTTATCGCAAACTCATATCTTGAATTTCTGGATATGTCAAACAATTTTTCGTCCCCTTGACTAGAAATCCTAGAATAATTACATTCGTGAACTAGAAAAAAAATTTTAAGAAAATTAATTTGTTAACTTAAACTGAATTTTTGGTCGATTTAATTGATTTGAAAAAACTGTGACTGTCAGCACTGTTGAGATTAAAATATACATATTTTTTAAAAGTTTTATTTATTTATTTATTTATTTATTGGGAAAATCCTAAAATACATTCTATAAAGTATCGGCACACTTTTAATCTATATAGAACTGTAGAAGGTGATTTCAATATATAAGGATCTCTCTGTTTGAAACTGCTAACAAAAGTGAAATGTGAAATGCAGATCTTAAATATACATGTACATGTATATTGAAACTTTTTAAGGATATAGACTGGAAACTATTTGAATTGATTTCACTGAAAAAAAAATTTGGTAGAAAAAAAATAATAAAAAACAACAAAGTTCGAAACTTTGAAAAAGGGGAAGATTCCTTAAGTATTCCACTATTATAATGGGGTATTGATACTTTATATTATATGTGTATTATATGTGTTTAGAAAGTAAACATAGATGAGCTGGAAAATTTTTAATGACTCCTTTCCTTAATTTGTTCTTAAATCCAAATACCATTGTGTTAGAAAAACAAATATAGGATATTCTAGTTCTAATTAAAAAAAATATATATATTCAAATATATAAAATTCAAATAGAAAATTGAATATACATGTTTTTTTTCTTTTAGAGGAAACCCTAGCTGGCTTTTTTTAACTCACCTGACCTCATATTCAAAGGTCAAGGTCATAGCAGCATAAGCAGACTAAAATTGCTAATTACTTGAAAACTATTAACTTTTTATAAAGATATGTATATTAGAATGTTGTAGGTATTGATATGACCATCATTTTGATATATGGTTCAATGTAATGCATTTAAAGGTCAAGGTCATAGCTTCATAAGAAAACTTCAATGCTTATTTTGAAAACTATTAACTTTTTGTAAAGGAATGTATATTAGAATATTTTAGGTATTTACGTCATGATGAGCATTTTGATATATTGTTCAAGGTCATACATTTAAAGGTCAAGTTCAGCTTAAGAAGACTTAAATTGCTAATTTTCTTTAAAATTATAACTTGATATAGGCATATGTTTTAGAATATTTACACATTGACATGATAATCATTTTGATTTATGGTTCAAGGTCATACATTTGAAGGTCAGGGTCATGGCAGCATAAGGAGAAATTGTTAATTATCTTGAAAACTATTAACATTTTGTATAGGCATGTGTATAAGAATATTGTAGATATTGCTATGACATTTTGATTTATGTTTCAAGGTCATAGGTTCAAAGGTCAAGGACATAGCTGTATAGTATACTTAAATGGTTAATGATATGGAAATTATGCATTGCACTACTTTATTACATGCATATTAAGTACTTTAAATGAAATGTGACTAGATATTTCTGATTAAGTTTTGTGTCAGTTGTTAACTTGAGAAAACTTGGAAAGTTTCTGTACTTACAGTATTGTCTATTGCACTTTGCAAACAATTTTGGACATATCCTAAGAAAAGGCCCATGAGCCTCTTGTTTCAATGATAGAGCCCATTGCAAGTAAGAAAGGGTTTGTTTGTCATATGCCCTTACTGGTTAGCTTGGTATAGGTATTATGAACTGCTCAGTCTGCAATGTTTACCTGCAACATTATAGACAAATGTACTAGCTCTTTATAAGTCACCATAAGTAAGCACTATAATTACAATGCAGATCAGAAATATTTGCACACACATGTACCACATAAAATTGTGACAAGACAAATGCTCAAGATTAAAAGAATTGTCTTCTCAAGAAAAGCTACAAAAAATTACTGACTTAAAACAATATTCAACCAACCAATTTATAAGTCTGTGGAGTTAACTACTTATATGGGGGTGATTTCAGACCCTTGCATCAGTAGTCAGTCTCTGATTTTAACCTTGTGGTAATTGGCTAAATTTATGAATCTTAGCTTTAACTGCTTTGATAAGTGCTGAACCCATGAGCCCCTGGATTTTGAGTAAGTGGCTTTAACTATGACACTTAAACAGTGAGTCTACCCTTAGCCATTTAGACATACATCTTCACACAATTTAAGATTAATGTTTTATCATTATTCAATATATTACATATACATGTTTTTGTGCTTTTACTTTTAAATATTTACAAAATTATTATTTTTCAGATATCAGCATGAAGTTGATAGAATTAAAGAAGCTGTAAGACAGAAGAACTTAGCAAGACGAGGACATGCTGCACAAATAGGTAAAAAATGCAGAGTATCCTAATTTTGTGAAAAGCTTTATTATGTCCCCTTCCTTTGACTGTCTTAAAAAATTGGTAGTAAATTTTAAACAAATCATTTAAAAGAAAACACCAAGTTAAATTATGTAAAAATCTTTTTTAAACTTTATTATGTTATTTTTGTTAGGTTGTATAACATGCAAATCTGGGTAATAATAGTGTTTAAATGTTGGGTAGATTGATATGTAGGTGGGCTTTAAAAATGGTGTTTATTTAGTAAAATTCGTGCTTCCCACAGTTTCAATCAACAACCTAGGATCATCACAGTTTGTTTTTCGTATTTGAGTATCTTTTTTGAATGAATGTACATGTATATGTGTTTGTACTTGAGTCAATTATATAATGTTTTGTTCACTATTATGTCTACATTGTACGCAAATAATTTATGTATTTGTTTATAAACTCATGTACCACTTTTAGGGGTTTGAATAAAATAAATTAATAAATAAATTTTCATATATTTTGATGATGTGAACCTCACCTTTTCAGCTTTTAAAGAAAAAAACAAACCAAAAAAAAAAAAAAAAAAAAAAAAAAAACTGGCTGATTGCATCTAAGTCTGATAAAAAAAATTTTCTTGTGTTACTGATAACATTACATTGGCATGACTATAATAAATTAGTAATATAGCATTACTTTGTGCACATGTTTTCATTTTTTTAAAGTAAAAACATAATTGGCCTCTGTTTACTCTAGTGTACGTAAATGTGCATATGTATTTGTTTTTGCAGCAAAACCAATAAGACCAGGTCAACATCCAGTTACCTCCCCTGCACCAACTGGTATACGAGGTGGAGGTGGAGTCACACAGAATGGTCCACAGCCACATTAACTTTGTATTTGTAAGTTTAACCTTTGGTTTTTATTCTTTTTTCATATAAGATAATACAGTCTAACTTGTGTTAGCGGCCACTTGTATAAAGCGGTCACTTGTCTATAATGGCCATATCTTATTCCCCCCGATGAGTTTTGTTCTTTATTTCACCTCTATATAGCGGTCACTGTCTTATGCGGCCAGCGGCCACCATTTTTCCGACCCCAAAGCTTCAACAGAACTGTCTATAGTGGCCATTTGCAATGTTTACGAAACTTCGTCAGTTTCCGGAAATTTTCCGGAACCAGTCGACATAAAAACAAAAAATCCCATAATGCAACTCTGTTTATATGTACCTAAGCGGCCAGATTGGGTAAAGCTTACATCACGATAAGACATTGACATTTTTAATTTTATAATGCAGTAATATTTGATGATTTTTTTCTTTATGTCATAATAAACGGAATGCAATGACTTTAGAACAGCGAGTAGAATTGTTTAATAAATCTGAAAAGGAGAAAATAAGCAATATCAAGTCATCTCGGCACCAGTGTGAAAAGTCATTTCGGCAACGATATGTTTTTGGCACCAATTTGAATTTAATTCGACACCGACTACGATCAAATTTGGCACCAGAAAAAATATTTTGTTATTCATTTTATGTCTGTGTACGATTTTAATTTTAAAAAAAATTATAGTTATTTTTAATAAAGATATGTAAACAGTAAATTTGACAGTTACAAATGAGACAGAAAATCACTGCTCTGATCACTTAACCGTGTAATTCATTATGAAGTGACCTTATTATGTTTGTATAGGTGTAACGAAGCGTGATAAGAATAATACTTAAATATGCAACACCCCTATACCTAGTAAAAACTCGGAGAGAGAGAGAGAGAAGATCATTTAGACATATTCATGTTACAAGGCCAGTGTGGTGTAAAGGATTTGTAAATTCCTGAAAATGTTGAATAAATTGATGTTAAAAAAATGAATTTTTTTTCTTGATTAATCTCAAGTTATAAAAGAAACAATTTCATGGTTAGCTATATTCAGTTTAATTTGGGTACTTAATTGAATAAAAAAGAACGGGTCAGATAAAAAAATTTTTATGATCCTTGATCAGAGAACTTGTCTATAAAGGCCACCTGTCTATAAAGGCCACTTTGGCTGCATCCCTTGAGTGGCCTTTATAGACAGGTTTCACTGTAGTTATTTTGTATGTGAACTTTTACAAAGCAGATTGTAAACACTCCCAAAACTTGGTCTTATACAGTTGTGAATTTAAACAATATGCAATCAACTTACCTTCTAACTGTTTCAGACTTCATGAGCAAAGCCAACAATAAAATTTTGAGATTTTGATTGCTAGATCAATGTCAAATAACAATTATTTATTTATTTATTTATGTTTATTTTTTTTTTATTATTTTTTTTTTATTTTTTTTTTTTTTTTTTGTACAATAATTAAATGTACATTTGTTCTTGGATGAGAGCAATGTAAAAAAAAAAAACAATAATCAGTTATTTATTTGAATTATATGTACTATTTGTTCTAAGACACAAAATTGCTGAATTGCAAGACTGTTAGAGTAAGTAGCTAAATCAACTTTCAAAACATGACAGTCACTGTCATATTCTTACATTTTTATCTTTTTTTAGATTTCACACTAGTGTTGGACATAGAATACATTTACACAACATTGTGAATCAAGAAGAAAAAGAAAACTTTATGTTTGCTATAAAGAAGAGGACTTATGTTATAATAATTGTCATTTAGCTGCAGTCTCAGATCGTTCTGCATTCCATCTTATTTTATAAATTCTACACATTTAATATGATTGTTGTTGACTATGTTGTACCAGTGCAATGTCTTTCTCTCTCCACACGCGCAATAGAGCTTAACACTAAATGCTAACTTAGCATGCACGTGCGCACACACGCACGCGCACACACACACACACACACACACACACACACACACACACCTTTGCTTGGATCATACTGAATGAAAAACAAGTGTTGGATCATCCTTATAGCATCTTCTTTGACAATTCCCATAAAATTATCATTAGGCACTAATATTTTAGGAGCTTCAAAGAAACAAAATTTTATTTTGCAATTTAAACAATTCAGAAGTGGGAAATTGTTCTTTATGTTTTATATCTTTGCCAGTAACTTTTTCAAAGGATGTGTGTAATATTTAATTTTGATGGTCTGTTGTTTTAAGTAGAGCTAGTTTTGAGACTGATAAAATGTATTGAATATACTCATTTCTACCTCATGTATTTAATTTATTACTGATTTGGTGTGAATTATGGCATTACATAAACACAGTACTCCTGAATAATACCTTGTTTGTATTTCCATTATTTGTTTAGTGATGTAAAGGATTCTGACAAAAAATGGAGAGAGACTTGTTAAGAAAAAATTATAAAAGTTAGATTTTAGGATTTTGAAAAATCATTGGCAGGCTACTTGTAGTTGGTAAAGTAATGATGGGGCATAAATAAGATTAGAGGATTAACCTTATGTTGTACATATAAAAGATCATTCAATGAATCATGCCCCAAATAGACATTGGTCCAACACTTGTGTTTCAGTTTCTATGTCAGAAATTTGTTCCCTGTCTGAATTTATAAAACTTAAAATTCTGTTGTTTCCATCGGACTTGATAATGGTAGGGTAAGGTTATGTGAACCTAAGTGACCCAGCAAGTTGTAATGTATCAACCCCAAGTTCAGGAAATCAATTGGAAAAACACTGTATAAAAGTTCAGTCAGCAAACTTTCAGGATATCTGAATGTACAGTCAGAAATATTTATGAAATTTGCCATTTTACAAACCACCTTTTAAAAATTTTAATTTGTCCAGAAATTGAAATTCCTATATTTAGATGGGAAACAAATTTCAACTATTTTAAAAACAGAATGCATTTTCCATTTACATGTCATTTTTCATCTTAAATTCAAGCCATGAAATTCTTTTTATGTTTTAACTACTATTTGAGAAATATGTTGAGGTTTTTAATCATGTATTTTTCATAAACATTTAATGATTATTTTTGTTAATAAGTTTGTTGAAATGTTAAATCATAGTTTGATGTTCAGGAAAAAATATGTGCAATCTTTGATTACTGTGTATAAACTTGCATAATGTCAATCGATGAGTGAATTAATGACAAAAGAGACTGGCTTGGTTGTTAAAATAAATCAACACTTGTCAGAATATCTCTGAAAAAAAAAAACTTGTATAATAGTCAGAAAATGATAAAATAATTTGATAGTAGAAGATAAAAGTCAAATTTTACTCATTCTTTCCAGTAAATTTTAAATTGATGGATTGCTTGTCATGACACACAACAGTGTTCATGACAGTTTTATTACACTCAATTTGCAGTACATGAAAATTTATCTTATGTATAAATGTGAAAAATTTATTTAAGTAGCCAGATTGATTTTTCGAAAACATATGTTATGGAAGATGTTTTTTTTCTTCCAGAGGAAATTGAATGATAATCACCCTAATTATGTACTTTCTGAAATTATGTGATTATATAATTGATGTATGTATATACTTTATATATAAAATTGTTTTAAACTGAATTTATATAATTACATCAATTACACTATATTTTTGTACCCTTATTCAAAATTAGTGCATGGAACAGGTGGAAAGTACATGAAATTTTAAGGGGTAGATTAGTATGAAGTAAAAATTAAATGATGGCTAACTGTCAAAAATGTTTTACATTTACACATACAACATTAAATTGTTTCAGTCCTTTTGGCGCAAGAGTAAGAATGGAATGCTGAGTGTAAAATATTTATATTATATTATCTTTTGTATGCAATTGTAATAAATACTAGTCATTATGTTTGTCTTTCTTCCATCTTGAAAACACACATAAAGTCATACATTGGTGTTTTACATCTTAAAAGAAAATAAACTGAAGTCATCAAATAAATAATGTGATGGTAGTTGGGAGGAAGTTTACAAGTTTTGTTTGTTTCTATTGCTGATTTAGTTTAACATTTGCACTAAATAGATTGAAATAATGGCATTGCAAGCATATCTGTATTTTATCAGAAGTAGATTTGATAGCTGAGGTAAATTTTATCATCCATTTTAAAGGATCCAGTTTTTTGTGACCTGTGTTGTCAGGAAGTGGTCAGCCATTATGGCAATTTGTTTGACATTGCTGTCATTAGTATGTCATTAAGTGATGCATTAGTTGAGCTTTGACCTTGTCAGAGTATGCTTTCAATAGCTTAGTAAAGTGTTTTTGTTTGTTTGTCAGAATCAGGTGTGCAGGTCTTTCATAATTATTATGAGCTTGTTTTGTCCTTTTTATTAGTATTAAGGTTGTTGTGTTCATCAGATAAATATATATAGTGTTAATAATGTTGATAAAGATAGTTTAGTATATACTCTATGCTGTATACATGAAAGTAAAATAAGAACTTCACATGCAAAGATATGATATAGTATCGAAAATTGTTTTCAGGTGTCAAATACAGTAATGCCTCTTTGTCATACTTTTGAAGATACTGATAATTACTGATTTCATCATTATGAGACAAAAAGTTGTTCTTATTGTGATTAAGGAAATTGACTCAATTAGTAAATTTTAATAAATGATTTGTTCCTTGATGTGTACTATATATTCAAATGTTCCAAAATTGCACCTAAGTTTGCTCTCTATGCAAACATTATATTGTCATTTAAGAATGAAATTTTCCCCGTGTTAACATATTTTGTCAAGGTGAGCAATTTTCCAGTACGATGTAGGGCCCAATTGCCAAAAATGTAATAAGCATAAATTTAATAAATTCTATTGTAAAGAACAACATTTTGCCTCATGTAACTGGCCCTTTATATATAGAGAGAGAGAGAGAGAGAGAGAGAGTCTATTACGGGTTTGAGGTTGAGAAGGGTAAATTCCAATCGAGTGGTAAGATTTTTCATCTCAAACAAGGCTCTGCCGAGTTTGAGATGAAAAAATCTGACCACGAGATCGGAATTTTCCCATCTTGACCTCAGTCAAGTAATTGATTATTTTTCTCGCATATAGTTTACAAAAAAAATACCGGAATCCCTTCTATAACGTTGCAAGATTTTGCTAGCGGATGAATACAAAACATGCAACAATAACAAACAATGTTTCACTCACAGCAGAATGTGAACCTACATGGTAAAACAAAACAATGATTTTTCTCTTATATATATACATTATTTAGTAAAAATGATATTATTGATCATAAAAAAGTTTTTTTTTTGTCGTTTTCATATAATTTTTTCCCACAAAATTATTACCCATGCCAATTGAAAGAAATGTAGTTCCGTTCAACTGAGATAGGCTACACGTGCGCGCACAGGGTGCAATATGGAAAAAATATTGTACTACCCATTCAGTGAGATTATAAGAATCCATTATGAGTATCCATGTAGGATAGAGAAATCTCACCCGAGGGGTTGAATATTTCAGTCAGAGACGAGGCTCGCCGAGTCTCTGACATAAATATTCAACCCTGAGGGTGAGATTTCCCTATTCTACATGGGTAAACTCATAATGGATTCTTTTTCATCCATTTTAATGTCAATTTTTGGCTTCAAATATGATTTACATATCCATGGGCGCCATGTTTGAAAAATCTAACTCTGTTATTCAACATTCTATATAAAAATAAATATGACCATCTGATAGACTATACTTAATTTTGGTTTATACAATATGTATAAACTTGAAGAAAAAGTTATTTTTTATAAAATCTGAGTATTAACATTTTAAAACGCATTTAAAATTTCTAAATTTTGGAGGTCCGGCTGTCATTTTCCTGCAAGATGATGTCATTTACTTAAAGGATGACATCATGTGATTGTCACGTACATGTAACTGTGACGTCAAGCCCATGTGAGATACACATTTCTCACATAGGGGAAAACCCTATCTCACATGAGCAGATATGGAAGAAAAATCTATCACATATGTGAGAATATATATATACATGTATATGTAAATTGAGATTTATCTTTGTACTATGAAACAGTTTTCAGGAAGAGGTGTTTGTGTTTTAGATGTATGCTTTAAAAGGTTTTTAGCTTTTATTGTAAATTTAAATTATATTTGTATTATAAACAGTAGACTCACATATTAATATGTATATTGTTTTGTGGTGCACATACATCATACTGATTATGCCATCATGACATATTGGCTATGCTTGAATAAAAAGCAGATTTTTTTGCAATAAATCTGTTTAATATTATCTGAAAAGTGTAGTCTCTTTGAAACCATTTAAAGATTTTTTAGTCAAATTTTGTGCTCATATACAGTAAATTTTAGGTTTGACAATTTTTTGTAGAGATCTAGCAATATTGCAGAAATAACAGAAGCAAACCATACATTATACATGTATATTTTAAAAAATTTTTGAACTGTAGTTTTTTTCCAAAAACATTTTGGTTTAGAGATTTTTTTTTTTTTTTTTTTTTTTTTTTTTTTTTTTTTTTTTTTTTTTTTTTAAATCTTAAAAATAAACTCAAACTATTGAAGATAATATTTGTAAGTATGGTTGGGCTGCAAAAAGTATTTAAAAATTTATTTCATCTTATTTCCCAGCTGGACTTTTTTGTGAGGGCTACTTATGTACCTAATTCAGGTTCATTTAGAATCAGTCATTGAAAAAGTCAAGTAGTCAATGTATTTGTAATACCATGTTTCATCTAAATATGATTGTAAAAAATCTAGCAACCTTGCCTATCTGCATGATAAAACCTTCTTTTAAGTAATAAAGTGCTTCCGTATGATATTGTTTTTTAGCTCACCTGACCAAAGGTCATGTGAGCTTATGGCATAATGCAGCGTGTGTATGTGTGTGCGTGCGTGCATGTGTGCATCGTTAACACTCATTTTCGACTTCTCCTCCAATGTAATGGACAGATTTCAATGAAACTTGGCCAGAAGCATGTCTGGGTTGGTGCAATTCAGATTTGTTCATTGGGTTGCCATGGCTACCAAAACTAGGTCAGGGTGACCTAGGGGTGCAAAAATCTTTAAAAATCTTCTTCTCCGAAAGCGATGATTGGAGGAAAAATCTGATGTGATATTTGGCTTCTCTAGGGTCTTACGCCTGTAGTTTGTTCATTTCGTGAAAATGGGTTAAGTGTTTTTGCGTTTAATTTTAAAAATTTTGTAAAATGGCTTCAAATTGTTATAACTTGACTATTTGAACAGATATTGACATGGGGTTTTCAGTTTTGACTTTTTCTTAAAATAACCTTCAAAATGGGTCAAGGTCAAAGTTCAGGGTCATGACTTAGTTTGTAATTTTGCAGTTTTAGGCTATTTTCTTCAAAATTTTAAAGATATATAATATCTAAAACATTGTTACAATGTTCAGCATGACAAAATTTA
Organism: Tegillarca granosa; assembly: GCA_029721355.1. Taxonomy (NCBI): domain Eukaryota; kingdom Metazoa; phylum Mollusca; class Bivalvia; order Arcoida; family Arcidae; genus Tegillarca; species Tegillarca granosa. Next base: position 17,594,280 of record CM056608.1, read on the forward strand.
AAAAGATACAAAGTTTCATAACTATATGATAATGCTTGTAGAAGTTGTTGCCCCTGAAATGTTATTTTTTGCTCATAAAAACTAAAATTGTGCATTAGCTTAAAAACTGTTAACTTTTTGCATAGGCATATATATTAGAATATTGTAGGTATTGAAATGACGATCATTTTGATATATGACTCAATGTCATATGTTCAAAGGTCAAGGTCATAGATGTACAAGAAGACTTAAATTGTTAATTATCTTGAAAACTATTAACTTTTTGCATAGGCATATATATTAGAATATTGTAGGTGTGACATGACAATCATTTTGATATATGACTTAAGGTCATATGTTTAAAGGTCAAGGTCATAGGTGCATAAAAAGACTGAAATTGTTAATTATCTTGGAAACTATAAGCTTTTTGTATAGGCATGTATATTAGAATATTGTAGGTATTGACATGAAAATCATTTTGATATATGATTTAAGGTCATATGTTTAAAGGTCAAGGACATAGGTGCATAAAAAGACTGAAATTGTTAATTATCTTGGAAACTATTAACTTTTTATGTAGGCATGTATATTAGAATATTGTAGGAATTTATATTGCAATATTCTGATATAAGATCCAAGATCTTACATTTAAAGGTCAAGGTCATAGATGCATAAGAAGACTCAAATTGTTAATTATCTTGAAAACTATTAACTTTTTGTATAGGCATGTATATTAGAATATTGTATGTTTTTTTGCAAATGATTTTGGCCATATCCTCAGGTGAGCGTTAAGGCCCATGGGCCTCTTGTTTTTTTTTTTTCAATATTTTATTTGCATTGCATACATGTATATAAATATATAGACACATATGTCCAGAAGTTGTGATAATTTTGTTCATATTTATGTAAGTTTTTGTTCATTTATACATATGTGTACATTAGATATTTATTATTAATTTTATTTTTTGGTGCCCTGTGTATGAATTTAATTTCCTCATTTGTTTGCCTTGTTTTATTCTTCATGCAGTTTACTTTATTCAGTTCTGGAAATGTTTTTAAATGATTGAAACTACTTTGTGAAAAAATGTCATTATCCGATTACAAACTTAAAAACCAGTTAAAATTTTCAAATTTTTAGAATCTGATGAATTGAGAATTAAGTGAAAAATGTGTTCCACATTAAATAATAAGGAAATGACAAAATGTTCAGAAAGATTTTTGTTATGTTAAATAACAGTATATGATGTGTTGTAACAAAAGAGGAATATCCTAATCATTATTTTGTATCATTTGCTTGCCCCCTTCCAAAGAAGGTTTGAAAACCGGATTTGTGTGGGACAGAGGAATTTGGCTGGTTTTCAGAGGGCCTTATGAATCCAGTAGGTCCGATCCAAATTGCATCTATTTCAGAATTTTATTAAGCAGAGTATTGATTTAAAAAAAGAAACAAAAATGTAAATGTCATTACATTAATTTAAACATTAATCGTACATGTAGTTCAGTACCTTGTTTGTAAATCCAAAGCTTACAAGCTGACAGATCAATACAAACAACTGTACAGTATCCAAAACATAAAATATCTGCTTGATAAGATGCACAAGGCACAGTTTTTGAATAATGGTTACAGGAACATTTTGGTATTAAATAGTAATAAATTATTCTTAAAAGTGTCACATTATGAAAATTATTTTGATGCTTTATTATTATTATTATTATTATTAAAGAAAAATATATCTTAATTTTTTGCATTGCATGAGTGAAATAAACATAATTGCTTATAAAACATTTGCAAATTTTGGGATTTGTCTTGTAAGATATGTCCAGGTAAAGGAACAGATTTCTCTTGTGCCTGTCAAAACCAGTTCTGTATTAGATCATTAAGTTGTTAAGTGTGAAAAATGATAATTCTGTCATTGTTGTTTGACTCATAACTTGAAATATATTCTGACTCACATTTGAGCACACATCGTCTTTTGGTCATGGCAACAGCTTATTAAATAAATTCTTTTACAAAAATGGTCTTTTCATTGGTCTGACTGACTGTTAAAGATGACATATCATTTTTATGATGGCACAGCTGTAAATTTGTGAACAATTATTGTTAATTCTGTTCAAATTTGCCATTTATTGGTCTGAACCACAGTAATTTGTGAAAGTTATAATTTTTATGTACAAAATGTTTTTGTTTAGTTTCATGATGCCTTGCCATTAAATGGTATGTGCTTTTATCCTTGAATCTTACATTTATTTGCATGCCTCTTTCTCAATTTTAAACTTTTGTCTTGTCTCTGTCACACTTTTTTGTCATAGTCAAGTCCCTTTGGTAGTTTAAGGGTCAAGCTTAAGCATATATTTCAATGGATATATTTTGGTCCATGTTACAAACACACAAACCTGGTGAATGTCATAAATTCATTTGGATATTTTGGCTTATGGTGATCATAATACTCTTACTGCAAAAGTTTTATTAGTTTTACAAAAAGACATTCCTTTTATGGGTTTATGCGTATTATTGTTGAGCTAAGTAATTTCATCTATATTTACTTTGTTTAATATATGCCTTTTGTTTAATAAATGCCTTTTGATGGAGGATGCAGTTAAGATTAACTTGTTTTTAAAATTTAAATTGACCTATATATTAAAACTTATTCTGAAACCTTCAAATTGACCGATATATATTTTTTTTCTTCCCAGAAATAAGATTTTTAAATTTTACCATTATTGAGAATGGAAGTAAAAAGCTTGGCAAGTTTGACTTGGTCATGTTTACTGTTAGTAGAACAATTGTCTGATTTATTGGATTTTAACTCTTCTGTGTGATGTTGAATAAACAAATTGAGTTAGATATACTTTGTATAATTGATAAAGCTTCTTTTTGGTAAAACCAATTCATAAAACTGATGTAGGTTAACTTAGAGACCAGTTGTTCTGTAGATTAAAAGTTGCTCTTAAGATAGGTCAGAAGGACAAGTAACACCTCAACTGTAAAACCATTTGCCATATAATTATTGTATGGGTTATATAGTGTTAATCTTAATGCATTGCTATATCTACTACAGACTATTGCTGCTTTATATGTATATGCTTAAAGTTACTGTTTCAAAGTGTACAGAGGTTAGTCAATGTTGCTGTGATCAAATTCTGCAGTGGCACAATAAAATTGCTTAACAAAAATTATTGTCTTTTTGTTTGTAATTTTTAATTCACTTTGACAAAAGAGCAGATGGGACTGGTGCTAGTCTAGACTGATTTTTATTCCCTTCCTTCAACAGTTGTGGAAAGTTTTAATTTCCTTATGATATCTATAACAAGACATTGCAAGTCTTGTTTCGTTTCAAGGGTCATGGTGGCCAAGTAGTTGAGGTGTATTAATCTCCTAACTCAAGACATCTCACCATTGTGGGTTTGACTCTTAACACTAACACTCTAAAGGTCACCCTATGTTCATACTAGTACAATGCAGATCAAAAACACTTGCACACACATGCACACACACAGACACACACACACATGACTTTGCATTAAATAAATTAAGATTAAAAATATTGCTGATGTGACATAAAACAACATTCAACTAACCAATCTTGTTCCATTTCTGAAGATTGTTAAACCCTGGCTTTAGCCAGCTTAGCATATGGCTTGGCAAAGCATATGTAAATCCATGTGTGTGTGTGTGTGTGTGTGTGTGTGTGTGTGTGTGTGTGTGTGTGTGCGCGTGAATCTGTCCATCCCTGTGTAAACTTTAATCTGTGAAATTACATGGCCAAACTGAACTGAACTGTTGTGGAAGGTCTCTAGTTGGAATAGTTTAAAGTTTACAGAAATCAACTTCTTGTTACATCCAAGATGGCTGTCATTGCTATAAATAGCAAAAAGTACAAAATGGCCATTACTGATTTACGGTAATAGTCTGCACAATGGCCGCAAGGTCCCATGTAGACTCTAAACTCGCCTAATTTGTTGTATTTATGGTAGTTCAAATCGGATATACAAGACAGTAGATAGATAGCAATTAAACTTACTTCACAAGTTTTTAGCTCATCTGACCATAGGTCATGTTAGCTTATGGCATAACGCAGCCTCTGTGTGTGTGTGTGTGTGTGTGTGTGTGTGTGTGTGTGTGTTGTTGTTGTTGTTGTTGTTAACGCCTATTTTCGACTTCTCCTCTGAAACTTCTGGACAGATTTCAATGGTACTTGGTAAGAAGCATATATAGGCTGGTGCAATTCCGATTTATTCATGGCATCGCCATGGCTACCAAAACTAGGTCAAGGTGACCTAGGGGATTAAAATCTTTAAAAATCTTTTCTGTGATATTTTGCTTCTCTAAGGTCTTAAGTCTATAGTTTATTCATTTTGTGAAATTATGTCGAAAAATAGGTTACACGTTATTGTGTTTAATTTAGTGTTGTAAAATGGCTTCAAATTGTTATTACTAATTGAACAGATAATAACATGGGGTTTTCAGCTTTGACTTTTTCTTAAAATGACCTTTAAAATGGGGTCATGGTCACAGAATAAGGTCATGAACTAATTGTGATTTATGCAGTTTAAGGCTATTTTCTTGCAAACATTAAGAGATATATATGGTGGCTTATTTCTGACATCGACATAATTTAATCGACATAAAATGGTCATAACCTACAATATTCTAATATACAAGCTTGTACAAAAAGTGAATGGTTTTCAAGATAATTCACAATTTCAGTACAAATATGCAGCTATGACTGACCTTTCAACTTAAGACCTTAAGCCATATGATTGTCATATCAATACCTACAATATTCTAATATACATGTCTATACAAAAAGTTTATAGTTTTCAAGATAATTTACAATTAATTCTTCATCTGCAGCTATGACCTTGAACCCTATATCAAACAATACCTACAATATTTTAATATACATGCACTTTATGCAGCTATTACCTTGACCGTTCAACATATTACCTTGAACCATATATCAAAATGATTGTCATATCAATCCCTACAATATTCTAATATATATGTCTATACAAAAAGTTTATAGTTTTCAAGCGAATGCACAATTTTAGTATTTATAAGCCAAAAATAACATTTCAGGGGCAACAACTCCTACATGGATTATATAGTTACAAAACTTGGTACCTTGTAAAATTTTGTCGTGCTGAACATTTTACCAATGTTTTGAATTCATATATCTCTTAATGTTTGCAAGAAAATTGCCTAAAACTGCACAAGTCATGACCTTGATTTGTGATCTTGGGCCTATTTTAAAGGTCATTTCAAGAAAAGTCAAAGCTGAAAACCCCTCATATGCAACTTTTGAGGTCTTAATCAAGGGACGCAACTCTTGATTCACCTATAGGTTCGCTATATGGGATAATGTCATATTATCTAATCCGTCTTAAGTACTGAACACACGTACAGTGACAGGACCTACGGATTTAAGAAAGTCTAGGGAAATTATTTCACGAAGGGGATTAGCAAAGCGAGAGAGAGAGAGAGAGAGAGAGAGAGAGAGTGTTTGAAGTACTCTTATTATTTAAGGAAAGTTAAAACTTGTGTATACAATATTGAAGCCGTTCCTGTTGAACAGTATATCCACAAGCCGAGATCAATGAATAGTAGTAATTAGTTAGCAATAAAATAAAAACTAACGACAGCATGGTTTTTCATATTGCAATATATTTCGAATACTCGGTATTCCTTATCAAGCTTACATTTTAACTAACTGATAAACTACATGACAAGATATATATAAACATTCGATTGTTAAACAGATCATACAATATAATTACATGGTACAATTATAGGTAGATTACAATTATATATTTAAAAAAACCAATTAAGTTTATAGCCTAAGGGTTATTGGAACACATTCAGTAAGAAAGTTGTCCCATCTCCTGCTAATTGTTTGTTTAAAGTTGGCTTTTCAAGTTTAGTATGTAAAGCCTCCAGGATCACCAAATCAAAGTCTGTCTTATCTTTATTAAAGGTTTTGAATGCATTGGAATACTGGATTCTTTACATGTCTTACAAGTTTCAGTGTGATTAAATGGTTTATTTATGATTGTCCCTTTTTTGAAAATCCAGGGAAGAATTTGGATTAAAAAAAAGATGGACAATCATGAATTCAATCCCAATGGGGAACAATAGGACTTAAGTTTAGCTTGGTATATAGTTTATTCCAGAAAATAAGGTAAAAGAATAACCAAATATCAAATGTTACATTTTATTTTAAAACATAATTAATTCATTAAATAATGCAAATACACCTATTTTCAAAGCAAACTTGAAAAAAAACAAATAAATAGATAAATAAATAAATAAATAAATAATAGATAAAAAAAAACATACACACAAATAAAATTATGACAAATGGCATCACATACTGTAAAGGGGGAATTTTCGCATGGGTAAATTTTTCGAGCTACAGAAATTACCGCAAAAATTTTATCCACGCGAAAATGATAACTATACAAGTTTATATTTCATAATATACAGAATACTATAAACCCACTAACATCGGAAACGCGGACAATTTCAGAAATCGGGAAAATAATCCCCTTTACAGTAATTCATCTCTTAGTATATTTGTGTGACATGGGATTACACAGAATATACATGACAAATGAATAACAGATATTACATCGGACTTGGTATTCTTTCGGCAATATCTGTAACCATTTATACCAATGTTGTAACCTCTGCCCCCGGTGGTTGGGATAATAATAATAATATCTTTATTACTTTGAATTTACATTCATCAGTATAATATTCAAATAAATAATATGTGTGAATGGTGACAAAATATAAGTATAACAATGGAGAATGAACCAATGGCAATTATTGTACAAGTTTAGAGCGGTACAAATAGGATGTTTTCAAAAATTTGCCCAAGTTACACAATTCTTTAACATTTTGAACACTTAATAATTGTAGTAATTTATAAGTACTTGGTTTCTTCCAATAATAACTTTTAATGTATTTGGTTCTATAATATAAAGGACACTGTAAAATGAAATGAAATTCATCTTCAATAGTATTTCGGCATTTAAAACAAAAACGATTACACTTCTCTACTTTTTTAAACCTACCGACTTCTATTGCTAATTGATGTGACGATAGCCGTAATTTTGATAAATACTTTTTATACTGACTTGGTATTGGTTTACTAAGATAAGTTTGGATACAAAAATTATCTATTAAATACTTAAAAACATTGCATTTACTTGAACACTGTATTTGTGACATAATTTCTTGTTTTGCAATGTCAAAAATACGTTGCTTAATTAAAAAATAAGTGTTTTTACAATCTAAGTTGCTTTGCATTAACCATATGTCATGCAGACCCAGTTTATATAATTCATCTTTAATAAACAATACCCAATTATTTTTAAAAGATGGTGCCACATTACTTAAATGTAATAAAAAAGAATAAGCATTCTGTAAAATACAATTATTAGTGTTTAACAACTTTATCCAATATTTGAATACACGAATTTTTCTAGTAACATATAATGGATATCTACCCAATTCAAAATATACAGCACTATTCATAGTTGTCACTTTTACACCAAGTAGTCTTTTGCAAAAATCTAAATGTACTTTTTCAATAGCTGTAGCTTTATTGGCACTCCATAGTTCACAAGCATAAAGTAAAACACCGGAAACATATGTATCAAACAAAGATAACATTGTGTCATAATTCAAATAAAGATTTTTAGCTTTTTGCCTCAAAGAATATAAGGCTTTACGACCTTGTTCTGCTAACTTGTTCTGTGTAATATTAAATTTACCATTATAGTTCAGTAATAAACCTAGATAATTAAATTGATCAACAACATCTAATACATTATTATCATACGACCAAACATTATTAACTTTACCACCATTGCGGAATACTAAAATTTTTGTTTTGTCTATGTTAACAGTAAGACCCCACTCTGTAGCATATTCTGATAGTGAATGTAACATATTTTGTAAACCTTCGGTACTTTCTGAAAAAATCACCATATTATCAGCATACATAAGTAAAAATAAGGCGATATCTTGCAAATCATATGGTTCAATATTGTTGTTAATAAAGTAATTTTCAAAATCATTTACATAAAAAGGAAACAAAATTGGTGACAACACTTCACCTTGTATTAGACCATGTATATTATCAAAAAAACTTGAACAACCTTTACTGGACAATACACAAGATTTGACATTTGAATACATGGATTTTAGAACAGTTAAAAATTTACCTCTGACACCAATTTTTGACAATTCTGACCATAAGTTTAATCTAGGAACAGTATCAAACGCAGACTTGAAGTCAATAAAACAACAAAATAATTTGTTTTTGAGTTGGAGTGTTTTTGTAATTAGAGATTGCAATGAAAAAATTGCATCTACCGTACTGTGACCAGGTCTAAAACCAAACTGAGCATCAGTAATAGTATTATATTCATCTGACCATATCAGTAACCTGGTATTTAACACTGATGTAATAAGTTTACCTAAGTGGCTTAACAAACTAATGCCACGATAGTTACTTGGATCTGTAGCATCACCTTTCTTATAAATGGGTTTTATTACAGCTACAGCCCACTTGCGAAGGAAAAAATCCAGAAAATAATATTTTATTAAATAAATCAGTAAGAAGTAGGAGAAAGAAATCTTTGCAATTTAAAAAAATATTCATTTAAAAGTCCATCAAGTCCATGCATTTTTTCTCTTTTTAATTTATTGATGGCTTGTTCCACTTCGGAAAGTTCTATTTCAGCGTCAAGTTCATCATTTGTTCCTCATCTAATGTAGTTTCCTGCTCGACAAAGTCCAATTTTGGATTTGCAAGCTGTTTAAAATGATCCAAAAATTTTTTTAACGGCACAGAGTTAATTTTACTTTTCTGTTTAGAAAATGTTTTATAAAATAATTTTGGATTAGTTGTTCTAAAAAAAAAACTTACCATATCCCCTTGTTGCTGTAGGTAGTCTCGCTTTAATTTCGTTTCTAGTGCTTTATATTTACGTTTTGTTGCATGTAATTTATAATGCGTTTCATCGGTTTTGTTTTTATTAAAGTCACGTAGAGATTGCAAGTATGAACGGTACAATTGTTTACACTCAATATTTTGGCACAGTTTTGTAACCTAATAGAGTTCGGTTGCAATGATTAATTTCTTTCGGAACTTTGTGCTCTTTTTTACAAAAGGGAGAAAAGATATTATGTAGCTCTTCGGTGAGTAACTTAACACAATTGTCAATATCTCCTTGGGTATTTAAGTCACAGTTTATTAAAGCTTTCAAATAATCTATTTTCGTTGCTACGTTTTCACGGTACTGAAATTTACAATCACTGTCCCACTTGTAACGGGTGAAATTAACATCTGGGTCATCGACATAGTCACTGTTGGAAATCTGTTCTAATTGGCTGTTAAAAATAATGTGCATTGGGGCGTGGTCCGAACTGAACATTCGCCATGGATGTTGTTTAAACAAGTAATGATATATAATTTCCAAATAGAAATTTATGTATTCTTGAATGGCTTGGAAGGGGTAACACTTGTTAATTTAAATGTTTGAGAACTGTTCCCACGGGGAGCATACAGAAGAAATCAGCTTGTGGAATGACACGGGTAAACTAATATTATTTGAGAACTGTTCACAGAGGCAGTATACAGCTGAAATCAGCTTGTGAAAGACAAAGATGAGTTAATTTGACACAGATAAGCATAAGCTTGGTGTAATTTGAAGAACTAAAGTAAAACATACACACATACAAATAGATAAATAAATTTAAAAACATCATTTAATAATTAATAACAATATTTAAAAAAAAATAATTAAATAAAATAAATAAAATAAATATAATATCATTTTTGTTCTTATTTCATTTGGATTTCCAGTAAATAAATAAATATAATTTAAAATGAAAAAAAAAAAGAAATTAAGCAAATTTAATGTTTGAAAATTTAAAATAAATGTTATATCATTTTTATTCTTATTTAATTTGTTTCAAGTTAGCAATATCATAATACAGTCCACCAGGTAAAATTCTTACAGGTAAAATTGGAACAGACTATAATTGTTTGTTTGAACAGCACAACAAACCCAGAAAGGGACAATAATGAATATCTGTTTTTTAGGAAAGGGACAATCATGAACAGACCGATTAAATATGGAACTCCCTGTTTTAAAATGTTCATTTATTTGTCTCTGAAGGTATCTTTTTGTCTTAGTATAGGTTAGATGGCAATAAAACAAATCTTCAGGAATAAGAAAGGGCGGAACGGAGCGCAGACCTTTCTTATTCCTGAAGATTTGTTTTATTGCCATCTTCTGGGTAATTATTTGTAAATTGTCATCTTCTGGGTAATTATTTGATAATAGTAAATTTTTTATTTTTTCTATTTCATTATTTAAGGATACCCATGAAGAGCATACTAGATATGCCCAATGTAGAAAACCTAAGATTAGACCAGGCTCTTTTCCATTATGTTGGACATATTGCATTAAAATTTAAAAGAAGACCTGTAAATGTTCCTTTTCTATATATTTCTGTCGAAAACCCAATTTCAATTTTTGTTATATTAACATCCAAAAGAGGTAAAGAGTTGTTAATGTTTATGTAAATTCCAAATTTTTGTGCTGAGAATTTATGAATATAAAAAACTTAAGTGCGTACGCGTCTTCTTTGGTTTCGAAAATGCAAAAAATATCATCAACATATCTTCTATAATTACATGTAATAGGGGAAACTGTTTGTTCATCCAATTTTGTTCTAAATGTCCGTATGGTCAGTATGCTCAATACGGCTGAATACAATCTTGCTAAATTTTTGGACAAAATTATAAAACCAAATATACCAAATCAATAAATGTTAAATTCAACTAAAGAACTTTTAGATGTGTTAGAAGAAAACAAAATTAAGTTTAAAAAAGAACACTTTATTGTTAGTTTTGATGTTGTTTCCTTATTTACTAATATACCTTTAGAAGAATCGATCAATTTAGCATCTGATTACGTGTATTCACCAGATTCTATCGAAATTCCAAATTTCAACAGAGACATATTAAAAAAATGTTTAAATTCGCAACTGGTGGAATCTTCACATTTAATAATATCTATTATTGACAGACAGATGGAGTAATGATGGGTAGCCCTTTAGGACCGACATTAGCAAATTTATTTCTCGGACATACTGAGTATTCGAAATATATTGCAATATGAAAAACCATGCTGTCGTTAGTTTTTATTTTATTACTATCTATAAAAGCCTCTACAATACCAAGACTATATTAGAAGTAATTAGTGTTTTTCACCTTCATGTTGATTAATGATCATTAGTGGTCGCAGGGACATACTTGGAATATACGAAATGATTAGTAATGGGATTTTCACATCCCTTAATGAGGAATTTTCCACTGCTGAATAAACACGTGATACCTTAAAATGTTAATTCCAATTTCCACCTGAATTGAAAATAACGCATTTTAATTAATGATAATATGCATGACATATTCTCGTATTCACTTCTATAGCGACAGACAAGTAGATGCGACTTATATTAGTATTCATTCATTCATTCATTCATTCATTCATTCATTTATTTATTTATTTATTTATTTATTTATTTATTTATTTATTTATTTATTTATTTATTTATTTATTTATTTATATCATACATTTGTGGTGCCTACTTGCAATAAGTCATCTTACAAAATAACAAAAACTTTTTTAGGTTATTTTGAAGAAAATTTACAGATTATTGTCTGCTGTATATTATTATTATTATTATAAATTTAGGAATATTGAAATGTGATATTTCTATATTCGGCAATTTTATTCCGATGATTCATCTTAGACTTATCTAAAGTACAAGTAACATTTTGTCAACTATTAACGGAAAGTCGCCTAGATCAGACGTTAGATAATTTTCTCAGTAATTTTTAAGAAGGTTCTCGTTGTCATAATTATAAATTAAGAAATATCTTAAAATGCGGAAAAAAGTAAAGAATATGAAACAATGTAAAAGTATAACACTTTCTATAAAAATGTTGTTGTATTTGTAGATTAAAATAAACACGTTCTATGTGACAATACTGGTATAATTAAAATTATGCCGATTTTCAAATAATTTGCCATAAACGTTCACCTTTGAAAAACGTGTCTTAAGAAGCAGAAAAAAAAATGAAGAATATGGAACGATGTGAAGTTTTTAAAATTTTTAATTAAACTACGTCCTTTTTGCTGATCACAATAGGCATATGTATGTAAATCATCACCTATATACTATAACTCTATACGAGACCATACGAATACATGCGTTATTTAATGGTATTTTTCAAAGTAATTTTGAAGTAATTTTCTATAAACGCACATCTTTGAAAAACACGTCTTAAGAAGCAGAAAAAATGTAGAATATGGAACGATGTGAAGTGTTTACAATTTTTGTTTAAAACATGACGTTTTTGTTGATCAAAATAAGCATATTTATGTGAATCAACACCTAGCTATCTACTATATACTCTATATGAGACCATACGAATATATGCGTTATTTAAGGGTATTTTTCAAAGTAATTTTGAAGAGATTTGCCATTGTCGTAAAATTATGAAAAAAAATATCATGAGATGCAGAAAAATTCGTAGAATATGAAATGGTGTTTAATCGTTTAGGATTTATTTATATTAAATTCACAATAAAATAAAAACTATACCAGGTACATGTCTTCCCTATATAAACACTTATAAGTCACCTATAAATATACGTATACCGAGCTCTATAGGTGTATACAGGTGACGCATGTAAGGTGACTATTATAGTTGGATATGGAAAAGATTTTTTAAGATTTTAGACCCCTAGGTCATCTTGATCTAGTTTTGGTACCCAAGGCAATGCCATGAACAAATCTGAATTGCACTGACCCATATATGCTTCTGACCAAATATCAATGAAATCTGGAGGAAAAGTCGAAAATACACGCACGCACATGTATACACACGTCACGCCATGTCATAAGCTCACATGACCTTTCGTTCAGGTTAGCTAAGAACTAAAAAACCTTCATGCACATCTATAAAAAGTCGAAAGTTTTCGACCAGAATTTATTATATATATATATATATATATATATATATATATATATATATATATATATATATATATATATATATATATATATATATATATATATATATATATAGGCTATGGCAGTGGCATTGTGGCATTCTAAATTTGAGATGAGTGTTAAACTCCGTTAAAGATCCCAAATTTCACAGCATAATCAAGTTATCCCTACATATATTGAGACAATTTTGTCCGGGGGATTTTTTTGTCTCGGATTTGTAAGAAAGTCAATTTTTCAGATACTTTGGAGTTTTTGGATTCAGATTCTGTGTTTGACCTTATCAGCAAAGCACATTATTAGAATTTTTTTCATTGCAAGAGATCGGCATCAAATATTCCTCGTGATTTACGTTACTTATTACAGTACTCAATAAAATCTGCCACAAATTAACAATAACAATGACCATTGTTTCTTTTGTTGTCCAAAATTGTTTATAGAAATGCAAAGTTACATAAAAAAGTAAACAATAATAAATGAATTAACAAACATTGGATAACATTCCTGTAACAAACAACAAACTTTCATTGATTTAAACAAAACTTTCTGCTGAATACAGCAACTATTTTGTAAAATATACCAGAACATGACGAGGTGGCATACGTTGAGAAGGTGATATGATTTATATCAACACATGAACAAAATTACTGAATTACAAAGATTATCTTCTCCAAGTTCAGAGTAAATTTACTATCAGAACTTTTTTATGTCCACTGATTGGTAACGTAATTTACAATGAATTTTAAAAAATAATATGCAAAAGTCAACATATTACACAGACTTACAAACTTTGAAAAACTTGTTTGAAATATTCGCCTAATTCACAATTATTATCATTACAATCAAAGATTAAGTGTTATACAAATGTAGTTGTAACTGGCCATCTTAAAACAAAAACAGTACCATTATTCATTAATATCTTATACCGAATTAATTCAGAAATATTTTTAATGTATTGCTTTCTGACTGTTTTTTTAATAGAAAATCTGTATTAAATCAAAACCAACGCTGATCAACATCTATCATATTAAAACTTTATTTATTAAAAAGCCATTTGATAACAACATTTAGTACCAATGGTGGTAACGTAATTCACCAATATAGTAATTCACTGACTCAAGTTTTTTACTTATATTGTTAACCAAACTGTGATGGAAAGTGAGCTGTTTTACTATCTTTGGATATTTCGATGGGGAGAGTCCTTCATTTTTGAGTTCCATTTTTGGACAAACTTCTTGGTGCTAAAGGTATATTACTATTATTCTTGTCTGATTTCTTGCTGTCTGTATTTAACTTTGCTCTAACCAATCTTTTTCTTAATCTGTCATTATATTTTGTCATTGTCTTTACTTTTATTTCAAGTTTCTTAATCTTTGCATTTGCGGTTTTTAAAACCTTTCTTCCGCTACTTTGCTTTTTCTTAAAGTTCACACACACACACACACACACACACACACACACACACACACACACACGTAGTAATGGACAGTTTTCTCTACTTGTTGAGGGCGTTGTTGAGTCACATGATCCCGATTCATCCTCTAAATTAATTGGGGGTAAGACTCTATTTTTTATTTCTAAATCCATGCTATCATGATTACTCTTTTCTTTTTCTTTCATCTCTTTTCTACGCCTCTCCATGCATTTACGAATCCTGGCTCTTCTCTTTTTGAGGGCCTGTTGTGTTAACTCTGTGGTTGGTTTGTAATACTTTACCCTTTCAGATTCTTTTTCTAGATACTTTTACCCTCTTTTAACTTTTTTCTTTCTCGATATGACCTATGGATTTCTGCCTTGATTTTCCCAATAGTTCTGAAACAGAGAAAAAGATTAGTGAATTACGTTACTTATGAGTGAATTATGTTACCATTTTCAACGTGCTACACACGAGAAATTCAATAAAACACAATCTATAGGGCATTGGAAAACACTTGTTGGGTTTATTTACCAAACAAATATAGAAAATTAAAACAAACAATGACAAGCACACACATACCGAAAGCTTCTAAAAAATATATGCGCTTACCTGCAAACTCAACACAAATCACATGTTGTAATTGGTGTCATTGTTGCTTACTGCATGCTGTATCCAGAGGGTCTATAATATGCCAAAACAATACCTGAGAAATAAGTTCCATGTGAGATACAGCATAACTTCCGTTTATTAATAACGTAACTCACCGTAACGTAATTCACAGTTTTGTATTTGTGAACATAAAATCTGACAACACAGCAATTTACATTGAACTCCTCTCCCCCTCCCTTTTTAAAATATGCTACCATAGTCTTCTCACATACTATATAGTGAATATTTCTTAAATCATTTACTGGGATGGAAAACACATGGGTAACGTAATTCACTTTAATTGCGTTTTTTTACTCTTCAGAATTTGAATGGCTATTGTTGATCTCATGGCCGATGTAAATAAACAAAGTAAGTTTTGCGTTAAAGTTTGACCCTTTTTGGACTGGTTTACACATACATGTATTTTGCAAAAAATGTAAAATGTTAGCCTTATGGGGTATGTATCAAAACGGTAACGTTTTTGTGACTTTTTTTTTTTTTTTTTTTTTTTTTTTTTTTGTGATTTTTCCTTGTCTGGAACATCAAATATAAGACTGTAACTTTCTAGATATAACTTCTTACCATTTTTATTTGATAAATATTCATAGTGGGCGAAACTAAATGTTTTATAGAGAGTAAATATCGCATCCAATATATGTACCTTGTTTGTGGACATACAGTTTTTCCTATTCCGATCTTTTTTTGAGATGATTCACAGAAGGTAAATTATTATCATTCATCATTTTTTCTTATGTAAATTTTCAAAAGTGTATAGATCTAGCTTTTCCAAATGGAAAACGAATCGGAGTAACCAGAGACATATATTGTCTGGAGTAACAATGCCAGTTATATACCTTAAAATGAACATTAAATGTCACAGAATCTTAATCTGGAGCATTTTGTAAAGTTAACTTGTTTTAGGTGTATAACGGCAGTGTTAAATGTCCCTGTTATTTTATAACATCTGTTGAAATTACGTCTTCTATTTTACATGTTAAGTAAAACCAGGCTATTAGATATCACATGTTTGCTCTCAGGTAGCTACTAGTGGTTGAAGGGAGATAACTCTTAACTGTTTATTGGACTTTAAACAGTCGAACCTACTTTAACGAACTAGCTACTAATCTGTGACCCTCCGCGTCCCAGTTAATGACTTTTGCATAAGTAAGATAAATATTTCTTCTTTTTTTACCATCTAGCTGTCGACATGGATCGTATGCAGATCTTATTTGGACACCTGTCCACAAGGGGTGAATGTTCTGTCCCTGCCTTTACAGATGTTGCTGGAAAGAGATTTGCTGACACACCTGATGATGTTGTAATTGTTTCAGCTTTACGTACACCTATAGGCAAAGCAGGCAGAGGTTCATTCAAGGTACGGATTTTTTCCCAGTCATGTTGTATCAACCAGGTTTTAATAAAACCTTTTTGGTCACTGCTTACTTTATTGCTCTCTTTCCTACTAGCTGACTAATGCAACACAGGACACAACACTACACTACACCCCCTCAACTAGCACTGTCATGCTACATAAGTAGCCATTATGGGCAGTCAGTATGCTTAAAGTGACTGTGGCAAGCAGTAAATGTGTACAGTTTCTGTACACTATCTTTTAAGGTAGTATGTGTCAGAAGGTCAGAAAATAATTCTTATTTAATTTTTTTTTGGCATACCACTAGGTACAAGTGATTTGAATCATATTTGTCAAGATATTAAAATCTTTCTGGACAATTACTATTTTTAACTT
The DNA here is from genome assembly GCA_029721355.1 of Tegillarca granosa. Taxonomy (NCBI): domain Eukaryota; kingdom Metazoa; phylum Mollusca; class Bivalvia; order Arcoida; family Arcidae; genus Tegillarca; species Tegillarca granosa. The sequence goes on from CM056608.1 coordinate 17,611,170, forward strand.
ACTTGAGTCTAGCCGTGATTAAAAATTGTTGCTAGCATGCATCCATGATTATCATTAAATATTTCTGCACACAGTAAAAAGTTCCCACTATATGGGGATTTTACATGTTGAAAGACAAGTCAAATGGTGGATTCTTTTGTGCATATGATGTAATGCAAAAACATCACAAAAATATCATTTATGGTGTAAGCGTCACCATTTTCAAAATGTAAAATCCCCATAGCAGCAACTAATTCCTTTCTACAGAAATTTTCTATGGTAATTGTGGAAGCACATGGTGATTTTCAGTTACGAATAGACTCAAGTAAGTGAAAATATTAATAAACTTATTTCAAGTTAATTGGATTTTCTTTTAACATTTTGTGTAATTCACTGTCACAAACACGGTGACTCAAATAGTAAGGGGTGGCTTAAATCTCATTCCTTTTCATTAGCTAAAACTGTTTATTGATGACAGTTCAAACATGGAGTAAATTTTATTTCAATTATAACATATCAAGAAAAATGGAACAAAACATTGTTTTATGTTTTAGTTTAAAGCTGCATTCAGTTTTCCTAGGAAAAACTAAAACAGTGCTGAACTACTTAATGATGTTCCTAATGAACAATGATACATTTGGTACAGCAATAAAAGCTCAAATAAATATAGAAATAACAGTAATTTCCCAGTGAGATGTAGACCTGTTGGATCTAATTTTAGAACATGGTTACGTCATAAAAAACTGGGTGGTTTAAACACAACTCGATGAAATACAATAAATTAAACAAACAATTTCATTAAATTTGTCATTTGTGACTTGGTAAGAGATAAATAACACCATTGCTTATACCTGAGGTTTCTCCTTTGAATCATTTGAGTCTCCTTACATCAGTTTGCATGCTCCAAGCTAATAATAATCATCATTAAATATGTGACCAGCATGTTAGAGGATTCCGTTTCATTACAGCTAATAGGAATGAAATTTTAGAAAATGAATCTCATTCACACATTTTCTTAACATGGTATGTATGTTATGAAGTGTGCTAGGCTAACATTGAATGACATTTTTAGTTGAATACATACTTGATACTTTGCATGATTTACATTGGGGCTTACATTGAATGACATTTATAGTGGAATACATACTTGATACTTTACATGATTTACATTGGGGCTTACATTGAATGACAATTTTAGTGGAATACATACTTGATACTTTGTATGATTTACAATATTTTTGATTTACAATGATACAGAATTACTTGATGATTACCGGTATACATTCATCTGTCACCTTATACAATATTGCTGGTTAACAATGATGTAGAATCACTTGATGATTACATACCATTCTGTTACCTTATACAATATTGCTGGTTAACAACAATACAGAATCACTTGATGATTACACACCATTCTGTTATCTTATACAATATTGCTGCTTTACAGTAATACAGAATCACCTGATTATTATACACCATTCTGTTACCTTATACAATATTGCTGGTTAACAACAATACAGAATCACTTGATAATTACACACCATTCTGTTACCTTATACAATATTGCTGGTTTACAGTAATACAGAATCACCTGATTATTATACACCATTCTGTTACGTTATACAATATTGCTTGTTAACAACAATACAGAATCTCTTGATGATTACACCCCATTCTGTTACCTTATACAATATTACTGGTTTACAGTAATACAGATCACCTGATTATTATACACCATTCTGTTACCTTATACAATATTACTGGTTAACATTGATGCAGAATCTCTTGATGATTACACACCATTCTGTTACCTTATACAATATTACTGGTTAACATTAATACAGAATCACTTGATGAATACACACCATTCTGTTACCTTATACAATATTGCTTTTTAACAACAATACAGAATCACTTGATAATTACACACCATTCTGTTACCTTATACAATATTGCTGGTTTACAGTAATACAGAATCACCTGATTATTATACACCATTCTGTTACCTTATACAATATTGCTGGTTAACATTGATGCAGAATCACTTTATGATTACATACCATTCTGTTACATTATACAATATTACTGGTTTACAATGATGCAGAATCACTTTATGATTACACACCATTCTGTTACCTTATACAATATTACTGGTTAACATTGATGCAGAATCACTTGATGATTACACACCATTCTGTTACCTTATACAATATTGCTGGTTTACAGCAATACAGAATCACCTGATTATTATACACCATTCTGTTACCTTATACAATATTGCTGGTTAACAACAATACAGAATCACTTGATAATTACACACCATTCTGTTACCTTATACAATATTGCTGGTTTACAGTAATACAGAATCACCTGATTATTATACACCATTCTGTTGCCTTATACAATATTGCTTGTTAACAACAATACAGAATCTCTTGATGATTACACACCATTCTGTTACCTTATACAATATTACTGGTTTACAGTAATACAGAATCACTTGATGAATACACACCATTCTGTTACCTTATACAATATTGCTTGTTAACAACAATACAGAATCACTTGATAATTACACACCAATCTGTAACCTTATACAATATTGCTGGTTTACAGTAATACAGAATCACCTGATTATTATACACCATTCTGTTACCTTATACAATATTGCTGGTTAACATTGATGCAGAATCACTTTATGATTACACACCATTCTGTTACCTTATACAATATTGCTGGTTATCAATGATGCAGAATGACGTGATGATTACACACCATTCTGTTACCTTATACAATATTGCTGGTTAACAATGATGCAGAATCACTTGTTGATTACACACCATTCTGTTACATTATACAATATTGCTGGTTAACAATGATGCAGAATGACTTGATGATTGCACACCACTCTGTTTCCTTATACAATATTGCTGGTAAACAATGATGCAGAATGACTTGATGATTACATAACATTCTGTTACCTTATACAATATTCCTGGTTTACAATGATGCAGAATGACTTGATGATTACACACCATTCTGTTACCTTATACAATATTCCTGGTTTACAATGATGCAGAATGACTTGATGATTACACACCATTCTGTTACCTTATACAATATTGCTGTTAACAATGATACAGTTTCAATTCATTTATATACCATTCTGTTACCTTATACAATATTGCTTGTTAACAATGATACAGTATCACTTAATGATTACATACCATTCTGATACCTTATTCAATATTGCTGGTTATCAACAATACAGTATCACTTGATGATTACACACCATTCTGTTACCTTATATAATATCACTGTTTAACAATGATGCCGAATCACTAAATGATTACACACCATTCTGTTACCTTATACAATATTGCTGGTAAACAATGCTGCAGAATCACTTAATGATTACACACCATTCTGTTACCTTATACAATATTGCTGGTAAACAATGATTCAGAATCACTTGATGATTACACACCATTCTGTTACCTTATACAATATTGCTGGTTAACAATGCTGTAGAATCACTTGATCATAACATATCATTCTGTTACCTTATACATCATTGCTGGTTAACAATGATGCAGAATCACTTGATGATTACATACCATTCTGTTACCTTATACAATATTGCTGGTTAACAATGCTGTAGAATCACTTGATGATAACATATCATTCTGTTACCTTATACATCATTGCTGGTTAACAATGATGCAGAATCACTTGATGATTACATACCATTCTGTTACCTTATACAATATTGCTGGTTAACAATGATACAGAATAACTTGATGATTACATACCATTCTGTTACCTTATACAATATTGCTGGTTTACAGTAATACAGAATCACCTGATTATTATACACCATTCTGTTGCCTTATACAATATTGCTTGTTAACAACAATACAGAATCTCTTGATGATTACACACCATTCTGTTACCTTATACAATATTACTGGTTTACAGTAATACAGAATCACTTGATGAATACACACCATTCTGTTACCTTATACAATATTGCTTGTTAACAACAATACAGAATCACTTGATAATTACACACCAATCTGTTACCTTATACAATATTGCTGGTTTACAGTAATACAGAATCACCTGATTATTATACACCATTCTGTTACCTTATACAATATTGCTGGTTAACATTGATGCAGAATCACTTTATGATTACACACCATTCTGTTACCTTATACAATATTGCTGGTTATCAATGATGCAGAATGACGTGATGATTACACACCATTCTGTTACCTTATACAATATTGCTGGTTAACAATGATGCAGAATCACTTGTTGATTACACACCATTCTGTTACATTATACAATATTGCTGGTTAACAATGATGCAGAATGACTTGATGATTGCACACCACTCTGTTTCCTTATACAATATTGCTGGTAAACAATGATGCAGAATGACTTGATGATTACATAACATTCTGTTACCTTATACAATATTCCTGGTTTACAATGATGCAGAATCACCTGATTATTATACACCATTCTGTTACCTTATACAATATTCCTGGTTTACAATGATGCAGAATGACTTGATGATTACACACCATTCTGTTACCTTATACAATATTGCTGTTAACAATGATACAGTTTCACTTCATTTATATACCATTCTGTTACCTTATACAATATTGCTTGTTAACAATGATACAGTATCACTTAATGATTACATACCATTCTGATACCTTATTCAATATTGCTGGTTATCAACAATACAGAATCACTTGATGATTACACACCATTCTGTTACCTTATATAATATCACTGTTTAACAATGATGCCGAATCACTAAATGATTACACACCATTCTGTTACCTTATACAATATTGCTGGTAAACAATGCTGCAGAATCACTTAATGATTACACACCATTCTGTTACCTTATACAATATTGCTGGTAAACAATGATTCAGAATCACTTGATGATTACACACCATTCTGTTACCTTATACAATATTGCTGGTTAACAATGCTGTAGAATCACTTGATCATAACATATCATTCTGTTACCTTATACATCATTGCTGGTTAACAATGATGCAGAATCACTTGATGATTACATACCATTCTGTTACCTTATACAATATTGCTGGTTAACAATGCTGTAGAATCACTTGATGATAACATATCATTCTGTTACCTTATACATCATTGCTGGTTAACAATGATGCAGAATCACTTGATGATTACATACCATTCTGTTACCTTATACAATATTGCTGGTTAACAATGATACAGAATAACTTGATGATTACATACCATTCTGTTACCTTATACAATATTGCTGGTTTACAGTAATACAGAATCACCTGATTATTATACACCATTCTGTTGCCTTATACAATATTGCTTGTTAACAACAATACAGAATCTCTTGATGATTACACACCATTCTGTTACCTTATACAATATTACTGGTTTACAGTAATACAGAATCACTTGATGAATACACACCATTCTGTTACCTTATACAATATTGCTTGTTAACAACAATACAGAATCACTTGATAATTACACACCAATCTGTTACCTTATACAATATTGCTGGTTTACAGTAATACAGAATCACCTGATTATTATACACCATTCTGTTACCTTATACAATATTGCTGGTTAACATTGATGCAGAATCACTTTATGATTACACACCATTCTGTTACCTTATACAATATTGCTGGTTATCAATGATGCAGAATGACGTGATGATTACACACCATTCTGTTACCTTATACAATATTGCTGGTTAACAATGATGCAGAATCACTTGTTGATTACACACCATTCTGTTACATTATACAATATTGCTGGTTAACAATGATGCAGAATGACTTGATGATTGCACACCACTCTGTTTCCTTATACAATATTGCTGGTAAACAATGATGCAGAATGACTTGATGATTACATAACATTCTGTTACCTTATACAATATTCCTGGTTTACAATGATGCAGAATGACTTGATGATTACACACCATTCTGTTACCTTATACAATATTCCTGGTTTACAATGATGCAGAATGACTTGATGATTACACACCATTCTGTTACCTTATACAATATTGCTGTTAACAATGATACAGTTTCACTTCATTTATATACCATTCTGTTACCTTATACAATATTGCTTGTTAACAATGATACAGTATCACTTAATGATTACATACCATTCTGATACCTTATTCAATATTGCTGGTTATCAACAATACAGAATCACTTGATGATTACACACCATTCTGTTACCTTATATAATATCACTGTTTAACAATGATGCCGAATCACTAAATGATTACACACCATTCTGTTACCTTATACAATATTGCTGGTAAACAATGCTGCAGAATCACTTAATGATTACACACCATTCTGTTACCTTATACAATATTGCTGGTAAACAATGATTCAGAATCACTTGATGATTACACACCATTCTGTTACCTTATACAATATTGCTGGTTAACAATGCTGTAGAATCACTTGATCATAACATATCATTCTGTTACCTTATACATCATTGCTGGTTAACAATGATGCAGAATCACTTGATGATTACATACCATTCTGTTACCTTATACAATATTGCTGGTTAACAATGCTGTAGAATCACTTGATGATAACATATCATTCTGTTACCTTATACATCATTGCTGGTTAACAATGATGCAGAATCACTTGATGATTACATACCATTCTGTTACCTTATACAATATTGCTGGTTAACAATGATACAGAATAACTTGATGATTACATACCATTCTGTTTCCTTATACAATATTGCTGTTTAACAATGATGCAGAATCACTTGATGATTACATACCATTCTGTTGCCTTATACAATATTGCTGGTTAACAATGATACAGTTTCACTTCATTTATATACCATTCCGTTACCTTATACAATATTGCTTGTTAACAATGATGCAGAATCACGTGATGATTACATACCATTCTGTCACCATATACAATATTGCTGGTTAACAATAATACAGAATCACTTGATGATTACATACCATTCTGTTACATTATACAATATTGCTGGTTAAAGATGCCTTAAGCTTTTCAATTTTCTGATTATTTTTTCATATTCTAAAAATATATATTTTTAAAAATTTCATTTAAAATTTCATTCCTTGTAGCTGTAAATAAACGGAATTCTCTATCTGGGTGGTAAATGTTTAACAATGATTATTGTGAGCTTTGAGCATGTGTACAGATGTACAGAAATTCCAATTGAAGGTGAAACCTGACAAATTGTTTTAATTGTCTGTCATTAATATCCAGATGTATTCACAATGGTGTTATGTATCCCTTACTAAGTCACAAATGACAAATTCAATGAAGTTCTGTGTTTAATTTATCATATTTCACCATTTTGTAAGTTGTGTTTAAATGACCCAGTTTTTTATTACCTAACCATGTTCTAATATAAGATCCAAAATGCTACATCTTGCTCTTATTTCTGTATTTATTTGAGCTTTTATCATTGAACCAAATGTAACATTGTTCATTAGTAACATTATTTATTAGATCAGCCCCATTTTAATTTTTTCCTTGGAAAACTTAATGCAACTTTAACAATGATACAGAATCACTTGATGATTACATACCATTCTGTTACCTTATACAATATTGCTGGTTTACAATGATACAGAATCACTTAATGATTACATACCATTATCAATGATACAAAATCACTTGATGATTACATACCATTAACAATGATACAGAATCACTTAATGATTACATACCATTAACAATGATACAGAATCACTTGATGATTACACACAATTAACAATGATACAGAATCACTTAATGATTACATACCATTCTGTAATCTTATACACTTTAATAAGTTTTAAATTATCTTGAAAACTATTAACATTTTGTGAAAGGCATGTATATCAGTATATTAAAAGTATTGATTTGATAATCATTTTAATAAATGCTTCAAGGTCATATGTATGAAGGTCAGGGTCATAGTTGCATTAGAAGATTGAAATTGTTAATTAATTTAAAAACTAATAAATTTTTGTAAAGGAATATATAGGAGAATATTATAGGTATTGATATAATGATCACTTTCATATATGGTTCAAGATCATATGTCCAAAGGTAATAGCTGCATTGCAATATTGAAATTGTTAAATTTCTTGAAAACTTAATTTTTAGCTCACGTGGGCTATGCTGTCCATCTTCATCCATCGTCTGTCATTTGTTGTCCATCATGCATTGTGCATAAACTTTTAACATTTTAATCTCCTACTCCCAACCACTGGGCCAAATTTGATGAAACTTTGTTACCATCATGCCTGGGGAAAGGCCTTTCAGATTTGCACAAATGAAGAAGTTATGTCCTCTTGGGGCACCATAGAGGGGGGGAGTTTAAAAATCTACTCCTTTGAATTACAAGAAGCATACCTTAGTTATTTCATTTATAACATTCTTAGATCATCTAGTTTCAGATTAGCACAAATTGGGAAATGGCAAGTGGGAAAATTGGTAAAAATTATATTTTTGTCAATATATCTTAAAAACTATTAACTTTTTGTATAGGCATGTATATTGGAATATTGTAGGTATTGACATGCTGATCATTTGGTATATGGTTCAAGGTCAAAGCAGCATAAGAAGACTGAAATTGTTAATTTTTCTTGAAAATTATTACATTTTGTATAGGCATGTATATTAGAATATTGTAGGTATTGTATGGTTATCATTCTGATTCATGAATTAAAGTCCTAGGTTTAAAGACCAAGGACATATATGCATTAAAAAGACTAAAATTGTTAATTATCTTGAAAACTAACTTTTTGTATACTTTAGGCATATATTAAAATATTGTAGGTATTGTTATGTTGATCATTTTGATATATGGTTCAAACTCATATGTTCAAAGGTCAAGGTCATAGATTCATAAGTATACTTAAATGGTTAATTATCTGGAAATTATCCATCGCACTTTAGTTAATACTTGCATTTACCTACTTATAAATAAACTGTGACTAAATTTTTCTGATTGAGTATTGTGTCACTTTCAAACTGGCAAAGCTTGTTAAGTTGTTGTCTATTGTACTTTGCAAATGATTTTGTTCAAATCCTCAGGTGAGCATTAGGGCCCATGGTCCTCTTGTTTTATTTTGTGAAAGTTATGTTATGAATCTCCTGAATTAAGTGTATATTTAAAAAAAAACCTATGCCTATTGTGAGATAGAGAAATCTTACCCTTGAAATTGAAAACTTGCTGCAGACTGTAATTTGAACAAGAAGTTTTGGACCACGAATTCTCTATCTCACAAAACAGGTGGAGAAAGAATCTATACTTCTTACATACAGTTAGGTGTCTGTTGAATATTTGATATATAATTAATTATATGTCAATTTTCTAGTAAATGTTTAATGCCAAATTTTATCACATTAACACATTTAGTACTTTTAAAACATTACTTTGGATTGCAATTTAGTCAGAGAGATCAAAACATAAATTTTTAAAAAAAATTAAAGTTGTTGATTTTACCAAAATATGTAAAAATTGATAATGGCAGCTCTCTAAGACTGTGAAATTGGACAGTTTCTGAATAATTAGACAGTAATGTAGTCCCTGTATAAAAGTTAATTTGAGTGTTACCTGACCTTGCTAACTTTTGACCTATTTTGCAGGACACATTTCCTGATGAACTTCTGGCTGCTGTTTTATCTGGTATTTTAAAGGATGCAAAAATTTCACATCAACAAGTTGGAGATATTTGTGTGGGTAAGAACTTATCATCTATAGTGGCTAAGTGTTTAAGATCATGGGTTCATAATTCAAGACTAATGGCTTCAGTTTCTAAATGGCGTGTAATTTATCATTTCCTTAGCAAAGCATATGCATGTGGTTCAATTTCCCAAAGTTCCTAAATTATTTGGCACTGACAATCATTCTAGAATTTGACCTAGTTACTGTTTTTCTTGATGCAAATTTGGTATCTATATGTTAATCCATGCAAGAGTTGTTGCCTCCCCCCCTACCACCAGCACCAAAAAAGAAAAAAAAAAAAAAAAAAAAAAAATCACATAATTTGCTGTTTTTGTGAATTTGGCATTCTTTAACAATTGTCATGAGTACTATTTTAGTTCAAACAATATATTGTTCCCATAGAAATATTAATGGTTTGGATTTTTGTAACAAAATTTTGTATTTTTATGAATTTTTAGCTCACCTAAGCTGAAAGCTCAGTTGAGCTTTTGTGATTCATCTTTGTCTGCCGTCCACTGTCCGTCATGTGTCATCCATCATACCTTGGTAGAGGCCTTTTAGATTTGCACAAATAAAGGAGTTATGTCCCCTTGAGGTCCCATAGAGGGGGGAATAGTGAAAAACTTTAACTCTTCTCCTCTGAATGTATAAGAGATATATCTTAGTTATTTCATGTATATTCAGTATTCTCAAGTCATCTAGTTTAAATTTGCACAAATGGTAGCCATAGGGTTTAAAATGGAAAAATGACAAGGCAGTTAGTGGGGAAATTGCTAAAAATTATATATTTGTCAATATATCTTGAAAACTTTTAACTTTGTATAGGCATGTATATTGAAATATTGCAGGCATTGATATGATAATCATTTTGACATATGGTTTAAGGTCATACATTCAAATGTCAAGGTCATAACTGCATAAGACAGATTAATTTGTTAATTTTCTTGAAGACTATAAACTTTTTGAATAGGCATGTACATTAGAATATTGTAGGTATTAATATGACAATCTTTTTAAAATATGGTTCAAAGGTCAAGGACATAGCTGCATATAACCATACTGAAATGGTTAATGATTGAGATTATTCATTGTAATATAGTTACTACATGCATTTTAGCTACTTATAAATGAACTGTGACTAAATATTTCTTATTATGTATTGTGGAAGTTCTAAACAACTCACTCCTTTTTAAAACCTGACAAGCCACTTTGTCAGGTTTGCCAGCTACATGATGACAGCAATGACATTGGATCCCACCAAATCTGATTAAAGTTTGAGGATGATAATTAGTTCAATTTCCTAAACTAGTTTTCTTTTGTTTTGATAGATTGGTGTCCTGCATGATTTCAAAGTGACAAAATCTTGACTTTGATGTTTAAACTTCCTTAATAACATGACAACTCACTTCTGATAATTTGACAACTCACTTCTCCTGATAACTTGGCATCTCACTTGTCTTGATAACTTGACAACTCACTTCTCTTTATATGGACAACTCACTTCTCCTGATACCTTGACAACTCACTTCTCCTGATAACTTGACATCTCACTTCTCTTAATAATTTGATAACTTGACAACTGACTTCTCTTTATATTGACAACTGACTTCTCTTGATAATATGGCAACTCACTTCTCCTGATAACTTGACAACTCATTTATCTTGATAACTTGACAACTCACTTCTTGATAATATGGCAACTCACTTCTTGATAATTTGACAACTCACTTCCTATGATAACATGACGACTAACTTCTCTTTATAATCTGACAAACTCAATCTCTCGATAATTTAACAACTCTCTTCTGCAAATTTCACAACTCATTTTGTATAAAAACTTGACAACTAAATTCTCCTGATAAGTTGACAACTAAATTCCTGATATAACTTGACTTCTAACTTTTACTAGATAATTTTACAATTTACTTGACATCTCACTTCTCCTGATAATTTTACAATTAACTTGACAACTCTCTTGTCCTGATAACTTTACAACATACTTCTGATAATTTGACAATTGTTTCTCCCGATACAGTATTTGACAACTCACTTTCTTCCATAACTTGACAACTCACTTCCTTTCATAACTTGACAACTCACTTCCTTTCATAACTTGACAACCTCTACTAGATAATTTTACAATTTACCTGACAAATCACTACCCCTGATAATTTTACAATTGACTTGACAACTAACTTGTCCTGATAACTTTAAAACACACTTCTGATAATTTGACAATTGTTTCTCCCGATACAGTATTTGACAACTCACTTTCTTCCATAACTTGACAACTCACTTCTACTAGATAATTTTACAATTTACTAGACAACTCACTTCTGATAATTTTACAATTTACTTGACAACTCACTTCTCCTGATAATTTTACAATTTACTTGACAACTCACTTGTCCTAATAACTTTACAAAACACTTCTGATAATTTGTCAATTGTTTCTCCTGATACAGTATTTGACAACTCACTTTCTTCCATAACTTGACAACTCACTTCCTTTCATAACTTGACAACTCACTTCCATTCACAACATAACTGCTCACATCTCCTGGTAATTTGATAACTAACTTGAATTCAAAACTGATAACTGACTTCTGATAAAATTTGACAACTCATTTCTCTTGTTAATATGACAACACACTTCTGATAATTTGAAATCTCATTTCTCCTGATAACTTGACAATTTTACTTCCTTGATAACTTGACAAGTCACTTCCTTGATGATTTGACAACTCACTTCTTCTGATAACTTGACAACACACTTCCCATAATTTGACAATTGTTTCTTCCGATAATTTGACAACTCACTTCCTTTCATAACTTAACAACTTACTTTCTTTCATAACATAACTGCTCACATCTCCTGGAAATTAGAAAACTTGCTTCCATTCAATACTTGATAACTGATGAATTGACAATTCACTTCTTGTGTGATAACTTAAAAACTCACTTCTCTTGAAAACTTGACAACACATTTCTTGATAACTCATTTCCTGATATAACTTAATTCTCTTGATAACCTTACACCTTACTTCTCTTGATAACTTGACAACTCAGTTTCTTTTATAACTTACAAATCATTTCTTCTGTTAACTTGACAACTCACTTTTCTTGATAACATAAAAACTCGCTTCTACTGTTAACTTGACACTCACTTCTACTGATAACTTGACAACTCGCTTCTACTGATAACTTGACAACTCACTCCTACTGATAACTTGACAACTTGCTTCTACTGATAACTTGATAACTTGCTTCTACTGATAACATAAAAACTCGCTTCTACTGATAACTTGACAACTCGCTTTTACTGATAACTTGACAACTTGCTTCTACTGATAACTTGACAACTCGCTTCTACTGATAACATAAAAACTCGCTTCTACTGATAACTTGACAATTCGCTTCTACTGATAACATAAAAACTCGCTTCTACTGATAACTTGACAACTCGCTTCTACTGATAACATAAAAACTCGCTTCTACTGATCACTTGACAACTCGCTTCTACTGATAACTTGACAACTCGCTTCTACTGATTACTTAATAACTGGCTTCTACTGATAACTTGACAACTCGCTTCTACTGATAACATAAAAACTCGCTTCTACTGATAACATAAAAACTCGCTTCTACTGATAACTTGATAACTCGCTTCTACTGATAACTTGATAACTCACTTCCTTTCATAACATTACTGTTTACATCTCAGTTTTATAACTCACTTTCATTTAAAACTTGATAACTCGCTTCTCTTGATAATATGATAACTCACTTCTCCTGATCATTTGAAATCTCATTTCATTACTTGACAACTTACTTGATCATTTTACTTCTGATAATCTTACAACTCACGTCTCTTGATAACCTGACTACTCACTTTTCCTGATCACCTTAAACTTTCTTCTCTTGGTAACTTAGCTACTCACCTATTCTGATAATCCAACATATTTACTTTTTTTTTTTTGATTACATGACAACTCGATTTCCCTGAAAATTTGACATCAATTTTCTTGATAATTTGATAACTGAATTCTCCTGATAATCTTACAACTCACTTCTCTTGATAACTTTAATTTCTTCTCAAAGTCAGATTCACTTTGAGTTTTATTAATTGTTTTAATTTGTTTTGTTTATCAACAGGATGTGTTGGTGACCCTAGAGTGGCCTTAACTGCAAGAACAGGAGAATTTTTTAGTGGTTTTCCTGCTGAGGTACCCATTCACACAGTTAATAGACAGTGTTCATCAGGACTTCAAGCTGTAATGAGTGTTGCAGGTATATCTTTAAAACATCTGTTTTTGTTAGGAAACAAATCTGTACATCAGTCTCCTCTTACAGCATTGCATTTATACATTTTGAACATTTATCATATACAGATTACCCCTGACTTCTATATGTTGCTGTGATTATTTTTTGGAGTTTTCTTCCCTTTAAATTTAAATTTTAACATTGATATGATTGTCTCTATAAAGTGACAAAGACTTTGGATAGAATATATATAGCAGTAAAATCTGAAAGAACAAATGTCAGCTTATTTTGTTGAATACTTTACATCTATGAGTTATGAGTATCATGTATTTTTTCATTGTGATTTGATCATGGATTGGTATACTGTATTTTTTTTTTATTAAGACATGTGACACATCATATTAAAAACAAATTTACAATGTCATACCCTCCCTCATTACCCTTTCGACTGAAACAGGTGGTGGGGATATAGTCACTTTTGTGACAAACTTGTTTAACCTTGCATCAGTAATTTTCAGCTATTCACCAGAACATGTTTATTAATCTCTATTTATATCTGGTTTACAGATAATCAGGACACCCCCTTGTTACGATAACATTTATGATTTTTTGCATAAATTGCTGTTTTTCACAAAAATTATTAAATTACAATTGAAACAGTCAGATATAGAATGGTGTAGAAAACAGTAATGTCTGAAGAAAACCATCAACCTTTAAAAGATAGATTATCTTTTTCAAACTAGGATCTCTTCAAGTAGGATTTGAACCCTTGGTGGAGAAATGGATTGTTATCTGAAAACCAGTGCATTGCATGTGTTCTGTTACTTGTTAGCCGAAAATAATTTTAGTTGGTTACACCAAAAGTATTATTAATAAAAATGCATATTACTCACTTATTGTCTGTCACCTGACCTAGTCTAAACAAAGGTTGTGACATAATCAGTGTTAACAAGCACCAGGCATATGATAGCTTATGATAATAAGATAGCTTTACTGTGATGAAAAATTGAAAATTGGAATGTCAATAGCTGTAGCAGTGAAAAATTATTATGTTGTACCCATCAGATGTATTTTAAATTTAAGTATGATAAAAAAACATGGGTTTCCCCATGATTTTTCAATATTCCTAGATTCTGTATTCATGGTAACTGGTATTTACTTAATAAGAAAGCTATAGAATACAATTTTGAATTAGTAAAGTGTTTTTAAATTTTTCAAGTAAAAGATTAAGTTGTTATCTCAAGTGTTTATATTCCTCAGAAGCCTAGTGGTTTTTAACTCACCTGCATGCATTGTTAACACCTATTTATGACTTCTCCAAAACTGATGGGCAGATTTCAATGATATTTGGTCAGAAGCATGTATGGGTCGGTGTAATTCATATTTCAAGGCTTTGCCATGGCTACCAAAACTAGGTCAAGGAAACCAATGATGGGAGAAAAAATCTGATGTGATATTTTACTTCTCTAGGATCTCAAGTTTATGGTTTGTTCATTTTGTGAAATTAGTTTACGAAATTGGTTACACTTTTTAATATTTTAAAAAAAATTTGTAAAATGGCTTCAAATTGTTATTACTTGACTATTTGAACAGATAATGTGATGAGGTTTTCAGTTTTGACATTTTCTGGAAATGACCTTTAAAATGGAGTCAAAAATGCAGTCAAGGACACAAATTAAGGTACTAAGGTAATGACCTTATTTGTGATTTTTGCAGTTTGGGTAATTTTCTTGCAAACATAAAGGGATATATGAAATCAAATCATTGTCAAAATGTTCAGCATGACAAAATTTAACAAGGTTACCAAGTTCTTAATTATATGATAATCTACATTGGAGTTGTTGCCCCTGAAATGTTATTTTTTTGCTTAAAAATACTAAAATTGTGCATTAGCTTGAAAAGTATAAACTTTTGTTTAGGCGTGTATATTAAAATATTGTAAGTATTCATATGATGGTCATTTTGATATTTTTAATGTCATTGCTGTAGAAGAAGACTGATTTTGTTAATTATCTTGAAAACCTAGAACTTTTTTGTATAGGCATGTAGAAAATGATAGGAATTGATACAATGGTCATTTTGATATATAATTCAAGGTCATACATTCAAAGGTCAAGGTTATAGCAACATAAGAAGACTGAAATTGTGAATTATATTGAAAACTAGTAACTTTTTGTATAGGCATAAATATTTGAATAATGTAGGTATTGATATGACGATCATTTTGATATATGGTTCAAAGTCATTGCTGCTTAAGTGTACTGAAATTGTTAATTTTTTTGAAAACTATAATTGTTTTGTATAGGCATGTATCTTAGAATATTTTACAGAATATGATGATCATTTTGATATATGGTTCAAGGTCATAGGTTCAAAGGCCAAGGTCATAGCTGCATAAGAAGATTGAAATTATGAATTATCTTGAAAACTATTAACTTTCTGTAAAGCTTATATATTAGAATATTGTAGGTATTGATGTTGCGACCATTTTGGTATATGGTTCAAGGTCATACGTTCATTTGTCAACGTCATTGCTGCATAATTATGCTGAAATGGTTAATGATTGGGAAATTATTCATTGTACTATGGTTAATAAATGCATATTAGCTATTTATAAATGAAATGTGACCAGATACTTCAGATTTATTATTGTGGCATTTCCAAACTTGAAGAATTCTGTAAAGTTTTTGTGATTAATTTCTTACAAATCATTTTTGACATATCCTAAGTTTAACATTTAGGCCCAAGGGCTTCTTGTTTGTCATTGGTTTGTTGTTTTACAAGGTATGTATTCTCATTGGAGTTATTGTTATTGCACAGGAGGTGTTGCTTTGTCCTTCAAACACTGTTCTTTGCATCGCTTCTTCATATACATGTACCAGAGGGGTAGTCTAACATCCACTTTCATTAGAGTTATCTTTTCCTGCTTAATAAATAGTCACACATAAATCCTTAAACTATATCGCTTAAATAATCATGCTGGTTAGGATATAAAATTCCTGGATTGGTCCATTCAACTGTAGGTATGATAATACTGTAAGAGCCCCAAGTACTTGTCATCTGGTGTTTTAAACTTAAATAATTTCATGTAATATTGACTAAAAAAACCTATCAGTATTCTGATTTGGTTAAATCAGAACTTGAGTGAGTGAGTGAGTAATGGTGTTTAACGTTCCAGTGAAGAATATTTCACTTATATCGAGACATCGCCAGCTATAGGCGAAAGTGCAGAAATTTTGCCTGTGCGTTGCCCTGATGGCATTATACTGTAGGGTTCTTTATCGCGCCACGCCATGACATGGGACCTCGTTTATTTTAAGTACCCATACGAAAGAACTGTTACTTTCATTTCGTAATGCCAAGTGCTTGGCGAAAGAACAGTCACTACCCACTTTCAAGTCTTGGGTCAGACCTGACCGGGGTTTGAACCTACGACCTCCCACTTACGAAACGAGCACTCTACCAACTGAGCTACTGCAGTGGTAAAATCAGAACTCGAGAAAACTGGGTTGCTCTTCTATTAATCCTCAATGAAAAGCGTGAAGAAGGTACAATCACATGCTTTTTCATGGGTTTATTCATTTTTTTTTTTGCATTTTTTGTTGCCATGGTAATAAAAAAATTGATTAACATTGTGGAAAATCTAAATAAAGAAAAATATTTCTTCCTGAGATCAAGTATTGAACATAACAGAAATGATGGGCATTCTATGACATGATTAGTTGATGTTTTGTGAAATTAACAGCCTTATTTTAAGAGAAAAAATATAAACTTTAAAATATCACTTAAAATAAACTCTTCTAGGTGCAGACATGCTATTTATTTATTAATCTACATTGTTAAAATATTGTATTTTTTTTTTTGAAATTTCATATTTTTCATGGTTTTCATTGCCATGGTAACAATATTAAGCTGAAAATAGTTTTAAATACATTTTTATTAAACAATAGCAAAAATCTTAAATGGTTTTATTTTTAATATCTCTGTAACAAAAAAATGTTGCTTCAAAATCATTTGCAATTTTCAAAATTTTCAAATTTGCAAAGAGACAAAGTTTGCATAAGTTTGTTTACTTTTAAGAATTTCCCTAAAAATGCATGATATTTTTTTCTTTTTTTTTATGAAAACAAATTTGGTATTATCTATCTGATAGATGAAACTTTGATTGGGCATAAGCAAAATTTTTCTCTAGTATGCAATACATGTATTTATAAATTCAAGCAAAAATTTGCAAATTTTCACATATTTATGGTAAAAATACATTGTTTGTGTTGCCATGGTAACAGATAATTAGAATTTACATACACAAAAGTGAGTTATGATATAAAGGGATATTAATTATATTGGGGTTGGCTATTGAAATTTTTACTGCAAATGCCCAAAGTTTTGCATAAAAAACATTATACAGATTTTGTGTAATATACAAATTTTCTCTGCCAATTAAAGTGTTAAGCAAATTCAACTTAATTGAGGGTGTGACAAAAATATGGTGCTGGTAAGTGTATGTTTCATTGACACATTACAGTCAATGTTGGTTGTTAATAAGCAAACAAACACATTTTTAATAAACCAGTCAACAAAAACCAACAGTTAAAACTAAAGTTTTTATATTTGTTAAAGCCACACATCTGTAAAAGCCTCTTATTATTATGTATACTTAAATAGTAATACATGTATTTATATAATTTCATTTTAGGGAGTATTAGAAATGGTCAGATAAATATGGGTATTGGATGTGGGTAAGTGTTCTAATTTAATGCAAAATATTTAGGTTACCTGAGTCAAATGCTCATGAGGATCAATAGTGATAGTTGTTTGTCTGTCTTTGTGTGTCATAAACAATAACCCATTTTTGACTTCTTCTCCAGAACCAGTGAACCAATAATGGTAAAACCTTATTTGGATGTACCTTGACCAAAGCCCTTAACTATGTTTATGAAGCAGATTGACCTTGACCTTCATTCAAAGTCACTGTGACCCTAAATAATTAAATCTTCAAACATCGTCTTGTCATGAACCAAAAGGCATAAAAGCTAGAAACTACATAAAAACATCAGAGCACTAAGCACTACCAAGTTTGTGAAGCTTGTTGACCTTGACCTTAAGGCCATAGTAACCTTAAATAGAAAATCTGCAAACATCTTCCTGTTATTAACCTAAAGGCCTAGAAGATTGAAACTACATATTTGGCATCAGAACACTAAGCACTACCATGTTTGTGACACTTGTTGACTTTGACTTTCATTCAAAGTCACAATGACATGAAATAGAAAAACCTTTGAACATCTGCTTGTCTTGAACCTAAAGGCCTAGAAGCTTAAAACTTCATATATGGCATCTGAGCACTAAGCACTACCATGTTTGTGAGGCTTGCTGACCTTGATCTTTATTCAAGGTCACAGTGACCTTAAATAAAAAATCTTCAAGAATCTTCTTGTCATTAACCAAAAAGTCTAGAAGCTTGAAACTTCAGATATTGCATCAGAACAGTAAGCACTACCATGTTTATGAAGCTTGTTGACTTTCATTCAAGGTTACACTGACCCTAAATAGAAAAAACTTAAACACCTTGTCATGAATCAAAAGGTCTAGAGGCTTTAAATGTCAGATATGGCATCAGAACACTAAGCACTACAATTTTGCAAAGCTTATTGACCTTGACCTTCATTCAAGGTCACATTGACCTTAAATAAAAAATCTTTAAACATCTTCCTGTCATGAACCAAAAGGTCTAGAAGCTTGAACCTGTATGTATTGCATCAGAGCACTAAGCACAACCATGTTTACAAAGCTTGTTGACCATTTCTTTTTTATATTGGGCCTCTTGTAATTATTTTTACTGGCTCTGAAAGGTTCTTTGTGAAATTTCTGTTTTTGGCTCAGGAAAGTAAATTGGTAAATAGAATGTACCTAGATGTTATATGATGGTTTTTACATATTATATGTTAATAACATAGAATTTTAAAAATTAATTTTGATATACAATCAGGCATATAAAGATGCAAATTCATGAACCAGTGCAAAATATTTGTCAAATCACCCACCAAAAGTCTGTGGTTTTCTCAGAATAATGGTTTGTCTACATCAATCAACAAATGACAATGTCTTTTCGTAATCTCTTACATGTAAGGCTAACATAATTGATTGTTAAACAATTGATTTTATCATTTGCACTTATGCACTGCACAGTAGATTGGGTTTAGTTATTAAAGTTTAATAACTTTAGGTCATAAGTCTCAAGTAAAGAACAACACTGCCAAAGGTCAAATCCTGCACTTATGATGTTAAGCAGGTTCTAATGTGAGGAAATTTGTTTGCTTACTAGATATCAGTGGTTCTATTTTAGGACTCTGGAATTTCTTTTTGATATAAATGAAACAAGGCATCACAATTGATACTAATCCCCTCGCAACAGAGTATTGTATTATATTACTTTTTTAAAAAAAATTGGCTAAATTTACAGACAGACAAAAGTATTCGCTCGATTATATTAGTTTCATTTTTTCCATGATGCCAGTTCAATGTAAACAAATGTATATTTTGAGCAAACTACTTGTCATATTTAGTTGTAGTTTGATTAGAAAATTAACCAGAAATCACTCTATTTTAAAATTTAAATAAAAGTAATTAACATTAGTTTAACCTAATATTTAGTGATATATCCATGTACATGCTAGACCTTGTACACATGAGCCAGTGAACTGTTTTATGATGATCTTATGTAATTTTCAGTAACTTTGTCCAGATTTGAAATATTTTATCATTAAGTCTCTCTTTAGATTCAATTGCATGTATTACTGGACAGATTCCTTTTTTTTAAAAAAAGATTTTCTATTGGGCTAAGATCACGGGACTGTGCTGGCCATTCAAGCTGAGGTATGTCATGAGGTATAAAAAGTTCCTGTTTCATTTGGAGAACATACGTCAACAGCCAGTGGAGTAGGCTCAAACACAGTTATGAGGAAACCGTCATGCGCAAGTCAAGTTAAAATTATTTTAAACCTGCAATGTATGACAAAAGCGGCCCACTGCGAGATTTCCTCACTCACCAGGATAAATGATTGGGACGAGAAAGAAAAGGGACTTTTTCTGGCAGTGTCGTTAAGAGGTGAAGCACAAGGCATTCTTGGAAATCAACCCGAGAATGAGCAAGCTAGATATCAAACTCTTGTTCAGGCACTAGAGGACAGATTTGTCCCTGCAAACCAAACAGATTTGTATCGTATATAGTTACAAGAGAGGAGACAAAGAGCAACTGAAACACTGCCAGAATTAGGACAGACAAAAAGAAGGTTGGCGAATTTGTCATACCGGACCGCTCCTGGTGATGTCAGAGAAACTTAAGCCAAAGATCAATTTCTAGATGCATTAGCTGACTCTGATATACGCATTCACATTAAACAGTCAAGGCAAAAATCATTAAATAAAACAGTTAGTTTAGCAATTGAGCTGGAAGCCTATAATAAAGCAGAACGTAGAAGTTACTCAAGACAATTAACTAGAGAGGACGCGCTGTAGAAAGAAAATAGTGCAATTGGGGAAGGACCTATTCTGCAAGTTATGGCTAAGATGGAGCAAAAACTGAGTGCATTAGAAAAAGAAATTTCTCTGGCAAGGAGGTCACAAAGCACTGGGTATGATATTGGTCGGAAGCAAACAGCTCACAAGTTTTTGAAATTCTTTAAATGCAAAGAACAAGGTCTTATTAGAAAGAATTGTCCACTTTTAGAGAGTAGTAACCAGAATGATAAAGGTAGTGAGAAAAGTGGTAAAGCTTGCATGTTAAGACCACGAGCCAAGACGCAGAAATCTGGATCACCAACTATTGGAGCTAGCATTGCTACAGAAGAAGCAGGGATATATGTCACTGTGAAGATAAATGGTGTTGAAGCAAAACTACTTATAGACACCAGCACAACTGTCACACTAGTATCAAAATGGTCATTCAGCTTTATTCCTGAAGATAAGAGACCTAATATAGACTCAGTACAGCAAAATATTGTTACTGCTAATGGAACCAATCTGGAGATAGTTGGACAAGGCAATTTTTCAATGAACTTTGGAGAAATTTTTTTTAATTTTTTTTTTTATTTTTAAAGTTAAATGTTGATGGAATAGTGGGTGTAGATTTTATGAAAGCAGAAAAATGTATAGTGGATGTGGTGAATGAGCACTTTCAAGCAAACAAAGTTAAAGTTCCCATACTGTTCAATGGACATTTAGGTTGTTTCAGAGTTGTTGCTATTAGCAATATTCGACTAGAGCCAGAGTTTGAAGTGGTTATCCAAGCTAAAGTATGTACAGATGGTATAGTACTGATTGAAACCTGTGTAATGGAGCCCACAGAGAAATTCTTAGAATCCGGCAAAGCATAAGTGGCCAGAACAGTGGTGAAAATGAATTATATTGTTCCAGTCAGAATGTTTAATGCAGGTGCAGAAGCTCAAACTATTTACTCGGGCACAGTCATAAGAAAACTAAGTCCAGATGAAGTTGTTGAAACAAATTCTTTAAGTTGCCAAAATGAACCACTGAACGAGACACTTAATGTTTACTTGAAAGGACATGCAAACATTTAGACAGCCAGCAGGGTCTACAAGTCAAGGACTTCCTCATGAGCAGACGAAATAGGATTTAGACCTAGGGAGAATGTCTGTGGTAAAACATTAAATTGACACAGGGGAGACACTGCCTATCAAACAACATTGGAGACGGGTACCAGTTCATATGTCTGAGGAAGTTGACAAGCATGTTCAGGATATGTTAAAGAAAGATGTTATTGAGCCCTTATTTAGCCCATGAGTCTGGAGTAGTATTAGTGAAAAAGAAAGATGGCACCACTAGTTTCTGTGTGGATTACAGGAAGCTCAATGCTGCTTCGATTAAAGATGCATATCCTTTGCCTCGGGTGGATAATTCTCTTGATCACTTGTCTGGTAATACCTGGTTTTCTACCCTTGACTTATTGTCTGGGTATTGGCAAGTAGAGCTTGAGGAGAGTGACAAAATTAAGACAGCATTTTCAATGAGGAAAGGTATTTTTCACTTTAAAGTAATGACTTTTGGGCTACGTAATAGTCCAAGTCTATTTGAGAGGTTGATGGACAAAGTGCTCATGGGAGTATCTGTCTTGTATATCTGGATGATATAGTTGTCGTGGGAAAGGACTTTGAAGCGATGTTGAAAAATCTCAACACCGTGTTTGATAGGCTGGAAAGCACTGGGCTTAAGTTGAAACCCAAGAAATGCACTCTGTTTGCCAAGAACGTAACATACCTGGGACATTTAATTACAATCAAAGGTATTGCAACAGATCCTGAGAAAATCATAGCTGTAGAAAATTGGCCCACACCATGCGATATCAGTGAGGTGCGATCATATCTCGGACTATGCTCTTAGTACCATCCATTTATTGAAAAATTCTCTGCAATTGCAAAGCCTCTGTACCGTTTAACAGAGAAGGGCAACAAATTTGTATGGTCTACAGAATGCCAGAAAGCATTTGAAACTCTGAAGACATGACTAGTCAAGTAACCCATACTCACCTACTCAAACTTCAATGAGCCTTTCATTCTGGATACAGATGCCAGTGTCAGTGCCATAGGAGTGGTTCTTTAACAACAGCTTAATGGAAAAGGGAGAGTTATAGCTTATGCGAGTTGTACATTGTCGAAAAAGCGAGAGAAAATACTGTGTCACAAAGAAAGAATTGTGGTGCATTTTATAAAACATTTTCGCCATTATCTGTATGGGAGACCATTCACTGTCATGACAGACCATAGCTCACTCAGATGGTTGATGAACTTTAAAAATCCTAAGGGCCAACTTGCTCACTGGTTAGAAGTGATATATCAATACGAAATTAAAATTGAACATAGACCAGGGATTAAACATGGTAACACGAATGCGTTAAGTCGAGTGCCCTGCAGACAGTGTAGATACGATCCGTTTTGGGAGAGCAAGACTCCGCATGTTGCTCAGTTGTTTGAAAGCTATGACAATAGTGAGAGTGAGCTTGATACTAACTCGATAGCAGAAGTTCAACAGCAAGATGAAAATATCTTTGTTGATGGTTTTAACAAAGGCTCAAAACCAAATTTCACTGAGATAGCCAGTCAAGGATTTTTCATTAAAGCACTATGGAATCAATGGGAATTGCTTATGGTAAAAGATGGCCTTTTATTCAGACGATGGGTATATCAAGGTACACAGAGGGAACTATTACAAGTAAAAGTGCCATTCTCGGAAAGAAGAGGAATTTTAAAGGTTTTACATGACAGTCGTTCAGGCTCACATTAATAGGAGTTAAGAAAACTTTAAGTAAAGTTCGTCAGAGATGTTACTGGCCTGGGTTGCAGAAAGATGTTAGAATTTATGTACATGGTTGCAAGTTTTGTTTAAAACGCAAAGACCCAAGACAGAAGAAAAGAGCACCCATGCAAGTTGCTTATAGCGGAATGCCAGTGGAACAAGTTGTGGTTGATATTATGACAAATTTAATAAACATATTCTGGTTATTTCAGATTATTATACATGTACCATATGGACAGAAGCCTTCCCTATGGCAGATTTGAAAGCAGAAACTGTTGCTGAGATAATAGTTACTGAGATAATTTCCAGATTTGGTGTTCCAAATGTCATACACTCTGACCAGGGCAGCCAGTTTGAAAGCAACTTGAGATGTGTACCCTGTTGCAAATTAAAAAGACGTGCACAACACCGTATCATCGTAAGTCAGATGGTATGGTAGACAGATTTAACAGGACACTTACTAGTATGCTCTGTGCATATAAAGATGAGCACCATCAAGACTGGGATAGTCATTTACCGTTTGTAACAATGGCTTATAGATCTGGGGCGAGTTTCATGTACGTTTCCTAAGTTTGTTCTTAAGTTCATTCATAAGTTTAAACTTAGGAATGAGTTAGGTAATGCGTAAGTTTAAACTCTTGCGTTTCACGAACATATCTTATGCCTTTCCTAAGTTAGGGAAAAACTTAGGAATAAAATTACCGGAAAACCTCATGTATTTATATACAGATTTCAATGAATAATGCCTAATGTGAAATAAAATCAAGTACATGTACATTCTTTAAATACTTGAAACTTAGTTACATATATCACATATGATCACAATTATTGTGTGTTCAATTAATTAAATTTATTTTATTTTTAAATCATTTCATTTACATTATTTTTCTTTTACAAATAACTGAATGTAGTATCACTCAATTCTCGTCGTCTACTTATACAAACGTCGGTGTTTGCATGAATTTCACATTGGGTTATAGTGCATGCTTATATTCAAATTATTTTCACCGTGTATAATATACCTGGGTGTTGAGTGGTATGATATATACAAGTATACCGAATCATGGATAAAGCTAAAAGATCGCCCAATTTTTCGACAGCCGAGTTGACTGCTATAACCAAAGAAGTAGAAAAAAGGAAAGACAAACTATTTCAAAAATTGAATAGTACCGTATCAAATGCTAAAAAGAAAAGGTTGTGGGAGAAAATAATGTCAAAAGTAAATGAGGTAAATGAAGTAAACAGAACAGTTACAGAAATTAAAAAGAAATGGTCAAGCTTGCAACAACATTTGTAAATTTCAAGTTGGAATCACACACTGGTTGAATATTAATAGAATGGAAGTTCTTTCTATTTACAAACAAATGCCCATCATTCTTGGGAGCTAAGGTTTTAATGTGGGTCCCATCAAATGCGCCCAATACATTTGGAAAGTTAGCAATGCTATAAAAACCTTGCATAACTTTATTTATTTCATTTCCAGTTCTTGGTAATTTTATGTAATTTTAATGTCTTTGGGTAATTGCATTAGTAAATTCTGTCACTATTCTGTACACACTTGATTTACTAATACCGTGTATGTCTCCGGTAACTCCAAAGAAACTACCAGTTGCAAAAATCTCAAGGCTGTTAAAATTTTCAATGACACCAGTATAGAGTGTGACCGCATTGTTGGCCTTTCAACATCATAGTTCAATAGTTC
This sequence comes from Tegillarca granosa, assembly GCA_029721355.1. NCBI lineage: Eukaryota > Metazoa > Mollusca > Bivalvia > Arcoida > Arcidae > Tegillarca > Tegillarca granosa. The sequence goes on from CM056608.1 coordinate 17,637,208, forward strand.
ACAAAGTTCTAGAATAAAGAGACGTGAAAGTCTATATCTTTGAATGATGTCTTCATCATCCATATAATCAAGAGGGTTGTTTCTATTCCTAAAAACACGCCCTCAACGAAACTGTCATTGTCGTAACATATAGAAATAGGCAGCCGCCATGTCAAGTTGTTTCCTAAGTCAGCTATCTACCTGTCCTAAGTTTAGGAAAGAGTTAGGAACATTCCTACACTTATGACGCTTTCGTGAAACGGACTTAGGATAATTTTTCTTCCAAAGTCATACTTAGGAAAGAACTTTTTCCTAAGTATGCTTCGTGAAACGCACCCCTGCAGTGCATGAAACAATGGGTTGTACTCCAAATATGCTTAATTGCTTGGAAGAGAAACATCAACGCCCCTCGACATTCTTTATGAGATTCCAAAAGAAGCAAAGTATATGGCCTTGAATCAATGGGTTTGGGAAATCCAAGAGACAATGGAAGAGGCACATGCTCATGTAAGAAATACAGTCGGTAGAAAAATTATCAGACAGAAGCGGTATCATGACCAAAAGGCCTCATGGGAAACATTCAAACCAGGGGATATGGTGTATGTGTATTTTCCAGTAAGCAAAGTCGGATGCTCAAAGAAATTTACAAGTTTCTGGCGAGGACCATTCCTAATAAATAAGAAGCTCACTTCAGTTTTGTATGAAGCTAACTGTGTGGAGCAAGAGGAAAATGTCAAGTTGTACTCTGTGACGGAATGTGTGTTCACAGGCAGCAACAAATGTGAGAAGAAAATTGTGAAACTACAGATTGAGCTCAGATAAAGAATTAGATAACACAGGCTTTGATAACTCTGACGAAGGTGAAACTGACATTCCTGAATCTGAGCAATTTAGAAAACACAATTCTGAAGTCTACTAGGTCTGGTAGAGTGCCACGTAAACCCTTTTGGCATTAAGATTATGATTTGTTAAAAAAAAAAAAAAAAAAAGTTTTATGTTTTATTTTATAACAGTAATTCATTGACATATTTTGTTTTCTTGTATTGATTTGTTTCTTAGTTTTGTTTTAAAGAGATATGCAAATAGAACTGGGGTTATTTTGCAAATAGTATTATTTTTGTTTGTCAATGACCTGGGGCAAGCTTTTCAGAGGCGTGGGTAATGTAATAAATGAATTTAAACCTGTTAATTGAGTAATTGATCATGTATAGCTGTCAATCATTTCATTGACCTAGTTAATTACATCATTGACTATTTCCCAAAATGCAACAGTGGCAGGGTATATAAGGGAGTGAAAACTTGTCAGTGGGGCCAGTTTGTTTCTGTCAGCTTGTTTGATTGTGTTGGCCAGACTAAGAAGACAAGTTAATGGTAATTTTAGAATCTGATACTGTATAGTTATGATTGTAAAGGTCATCATTGGAATGAATAAGATGAGACACAAGTCTGATATTGTTTATAATTTTCAACCAATTAATTGGATTAATATCTGGAGATTGTGCCAGCCATTTAAAGGACTGTAGAGCTCTATATTAATTCTTCTTTGTATGCATTTATTATATGAGATGGATGGACAGGGGAATTTTCATTCATAAACAAAAAAAAAAAAAAAAAAAAAAACATATTTGGAAAGTGTCTAGCAATAACAGGCTATAATTTTCTTCTAAAATTTTTATATATTTTGTAGGATTAATACATATTACCATCGACTCTTGAAAGCTTACCAACCCCATTATAAGTTATGCACCCCCATATCATAATGCTATATTTTTTCTGAACACCTGGAGAAATGCAAGAAGGTAACCATGCCTCATCACTTTTTACCAGAAGTAAACCTTATTATTATCTCATAACACAAACTAAGAATCTTCAGAAAATATGACATTTTCCATTGAATTTCAACTGTCCACAGCCTTCTTTCAAAACACCATCGTACTCGCTTCAGAGTTACACACACAGATTCTTATTTTCTTTTTACTTACACATCGTCTGTACTTATTTTTTCTCAAACGCCTCCAAACAGTTTTTTCTAATGAATTTAAGTTATTTTTTGCATGAAATTCATTTGTGACATAGGACAAAATGGAATTCCTATTCATTCATACTTGCTGTATTAATGATCTGGGCGCCCTGACACTGATCAATTTTTTCTGCCACTTCATTTGTGATATTCTTTTGATCCAGTTAAAAAATTTTCAAAAGTGGTAAACAGTAGATTTAGGTATCCCTAAAGTTTCCACAACTTTTCCATAACTTTTTCCTACTCAAATTCATTAATAATGATATTTGCACCCTATATTTATTTCACCCAATTCTCGCCCCATGTTTGATTTTCTGTAATTGTTATCAATCTAAAAATAGCAGATAATAACAGAAATGACCTCATATCTGTCTTGACCTTGTATATTAACATATTCATGTGTTGTAGGGTAAACCTTATGTATCATTATTTAAACTGCATTAAAATACAGCATAGCGCACATTGGCGAGTTAAAAATCTTTTTGCTTTATTTAGGGACTTTGTAACAAGATGTCATTACAGTCAACCCTTCTGATTTCTTTGCAGTACGTAGTGAGAAAAAATGTTATCTTACAAAAGTTAACTTTTCTCTGATTAAACATTAAATACAGCAGAAATATGTAATTCTGAATTTGTAAAACTTTGTTAATAAAAATGTTTTCTAAAATGCATTATTATCTCTTACTACATTCAGTATTGTTAGATAAATGTATATGCTCTAAACTTGTATGTGTGGCATTGCCACGGAATAAAATTAAACTTTGTTATTACTTTTACAGACTAGAATCCATGTCTAAGTATAGAACAGAAAGGGCTACAGGGGACATAAATCCTAAAATATTTGAACATGAGTTAGCAGCAAAGACACTGATACCAATGGGGTAAGTATTATTTTTACTCACCTGAACATATGTGCATTGGTCCAAGTCATTAAACTTTTTACTTCAACAACTTCTTTTTTAAAACTAGTAATCCAATTTCAAAACTATATATTAAACTATATATGAAACCTTATTAAACTTTTTGTATAGGCATGTATTTTACAGTATTGTAGGTACTAACATAACAATTTTGAGTTTAGATCAAGTTCATTGGTTCAGAGTTCAAGGTCATAGAATGATTAGAACACTGACATTATTTTGGCTGTAAGAAAATGTGACATTTTCTATTAAAGACTTTCTAATGAGATCAAGGTCAGAGTTCAAGAGCTCTTTTTTTACCATAATGATTGTGATTTTACTATTATTTTATGAACTCTTTTGGATGTTTAATTTTGATGTTTCCTTGCATGAACTTTCAAACAGGCTTAAGGTCAAACTTAGATTCATGCCCTAGTTTTTCCACTTTTACCATATGTATTTTAGATATTTGATAAAAATACTGTAACTAGATATTAAATTCTTAGGACATGTAAAAATTTAAATTTGAAATATTGTGGCAGTTAGGTCCAAACTTTGGAAATTTGATTGTTTCTGTTATTGCTGTCATTGTCTATTCTACTTCAATCTACAGAAGATTTGGGACATATCTTTAGGTGAGCATTAAGGTCCATGGGCCTCTTGTTACTCAAGGTTACAACTATATTAATTTTTGCTACAAGTAAATGTTAAAGCTTGACTTTTCAAAGTTTAATTAAACCTTTTGTTTAAAATATAAGTACTGAGTCAGCTTTGTAGGGAATCCCAAACCCTAGAAACTGCAGAATTTGTATTAGAATTCAAGAAACTCAAATTTCTGAAAATATAACATTATCTCTATTTTATTCATTTTGATTTACATTTTTGTAAAAGTTTTGCCAACAAGCTGTCTGGGTATCAGCATGGTGTGATGTGTCAGAAATATAACACAGATTTTTGTGTTAAAATTTATTTTTGATGTTTTACTTTATTATGTGGTTAACCTTTAGGGTAAAATGGGGTTGAAATTTTTCAATTGCTATAGCCCCATTTACTGACCAATAGATTCTGACACTTAAAAAACCTATTGAAACCACTCTTATAAATTATTTGTTTTGCTGCGTATATGGTTACTCTTGTGTCCAATAAAATGCTACAACAGCAATTAGGGATTTTCTGTTTTTATATGGTCTATCCCTTTGATCATGGCATTCATCTGTCTGCCTGTCTGTCACTTTTGTCCGTCTGTCATAACTATATCCACTCCATTTCTTACTGTAATATTTTTAAAAGAAGTGTGTATAGGCATGTATATAAGAATATTGTAGGTGTTGATTTTAGCTTTCATTTTGATATACAGTCCAAGGCCATAAGTTCAAGGGTCAAGGACATAACTGCATAAGTATACTGAAATGTATGATGATTTGGAAATATTTCATTGTACCATAGTTTCTATATGCCTTTTAGCTACCTATAAATGCACTGTGCCTAGATATTTCTGATTAAGTATTGTTGCAGTTTTAAACTTTGAATGTTTCTGTATTTAATATATTGTCTATTGCACTTTGCAAACAATTTTGGACATATCTTCAGGTTAGCATTAAGGCCCCTAGACCTCTTGTTTAAAATATTCGTAATTCTTATACACAAAAAGTGTCCAAGTTTAGAAAAATAACAAGAAACCATATATTTTGGTGTTTAATTACAAGTTAAGAAATGGAAAACTTTTTAGCTCACCTGAGCTGAAAGCTCAGATGAGCTATTGCTATCCATCTCCGTCCGTCATGCGTCGTGCGTTGTGCGCAAACTTTTTACATTTTAATCTTCTCCTCCAAAACCACCAGGCCAAATTTAATGAAACTTGGTAACCATCATGCCTTGGTGAAGCCCTTTCAGATTTGCACAAATGAAGGAGTTATGTCCCCTTGGGGCCCCACAAGGGGGGAATTAGTAAAAAACTTTAAAAATCTTCTCCTCTGAATCTACAAGAGATATACCTTAGTTATTTCATTTATAACATCCTTAGGTCATTTATTTTCAGATTTGCACAAATGATAGCCATGGGGCCCAAAATGGGGAAATTGTAAGGCACTGAGTGGGGAAATTGCTAGAAATTATATATTTGTCACTATATCTTCAAAACTATCAACTTTTTGTATATGCATGTATATTAGAATATTGTAGGTATTGACATGACAATCATTTTGATGTATGGTTCAAGGTCATATGTTGAAAGGTCAAGGTCACAGCTGCAAAAGAAGACTTTAATTGCCAATTATCTTGAAAACTATTAACTTTTTGTATAGGCATGTATATTAGAATATTGTAGGTATTGCATCAACGATCATTTTGATATATGGTTCAAGGTCAACTGTTGAAAGGTCAAGGTCACAGCTGCAGAAGAAGACTTAAATTGCTAATAATCTTGAAAACTATTAACTTTTTGTATAGGCGTGTATATTAGACTATTGTAGGTATTGAAATGAGAAACATTTTGATATATGGTTCAAGGTCATATGTTGAAAGGTCAAGGTCACAGCTGCAAAAGAAGACTTAAATTGCCAATTATCTTGAAAACTATTAACTTTTTGTGTAGCATGTATATTAGAATATTGTAGGTATTGCATCAACAATCATTTTGATATATGGTTCAAGGTCAATTGTTGAAAGGTCAAGGTCACAGCTGCAACAGAAGACTTAAATTGCTAATAATCTTGAAAACTATTAACTTTTTGTGTAGGAATGTATATTAGAATATTGTAGGTATTGACATGAGAAACATTTTGATATATGGTTCAAGGTCATATATTGAAAAGTCAAAGTCACAGATGCAAAAGAAGACTTAAATTGCTAATTATCTTGAAAACTATTAACTTTTTGTATAGGCATGTATATGTGAATATTGTAGGTATTTACATGAGAAACATTTTGATATATTGTTCAAGGTCTTATGTTGAAAGGTCAAGGTCACAGCTGCAAAAGAAGACTCAAATTGCCAATTATCTTGAAAACTATTACTTTTTTGTATAGGCATGTATATTAGAATATTGTAGGTATTGCAACAACGATCATTTTGATATACGGTTCAAAGTCATAAGTTGAAAGCTCAAGGTCACAGCTGCAACAGAAGACTTAAATTGCTAATTATCTTGAAAACTATTAACTTTTTGTATAGGCATGTATATTAGAATATTGTAGGTATTTACATGAGAAACATTTTGATATATGGTTCAAGGTCATATGTTGAAAGGTCAAGGTCACAGCTGCAAAAGAAGACTTAAATTGCTAATTATCTTGAAAACTTTTACTTTTTTGTATAGGCATGTATATTTGAATATTGTAGGTATTGCAACAACGATCATTTTGATATATTGTTCAAGGTCATAAGTTGAAAGGTCAAGGTCACAGCTGCAACAGAAGACTTAAATTGCTAATTTTCTTGAAAACTATTAACTTTTTGTATAGGCATGTATATTCGATTATTGTAGGTATTGACATGACGATTATTTTGATATATGGTTCAAGGTCATATGTTAAAAGGTCAAGGTCACAGCTGCAAAAGAAGACTTAAAATTGCTAATTATCTTGAAAACTATTAACTTTTTATATAGGCATGTATATTAGAATATTGTAGGTATTGACATGACGGTCATTTTGATATAGGGTTCAAGGTTATATGTTGAAAGGTCAAGGTCATATCAACATAGGAATAATAAAATTATTAATTATCTGGAAAGCTATTAATTTCATGCATTAGCATGTATATTAGAATATTGTAGGTATTGACATTACAATCATATATGGTTTGAAGTCATATATGTTTAAAGGTCAAGGACATAGCTGCATAATTATACTGAAATTGATTAATGATTGCACTACAGTTACTTCATGCATATTTTATAAGGTACTTATAAATGAAAAGTTAGTGGATATATTTCTGATTGAGTTTTGTGGTAGTTCTTAACTTGAGAAAACTTAAATTTAAAGTTTCTGTACTTAATATATTGTCTATTGCACTTTGCAAACAATATTAGACATATCTTCAGGTGAGCGCTAAGGCCCATGGACCTCTTGTTTAAGCATCAAACAGTCACTCTCAAAATGGCAGGTGGATAAAAACCTCTAACCAGAAGTTATGTTGCTAACAGATCATATTTTTCAAACTATCAGAATAATGCCTCTAAGATTTTATTTTATTGGAATATACTCTTTTAGACCATCATATGCATTCTATATGGCCCAGAATCTAAAATAACATGATCAGTCCCTAATTGGAAAGACTGTTCTGTACAAAATAAGTTCTTTTGGACATGGCAAATAATACTTGCAAATATCTTAACTCTGTAGGGTTTTTACTTGATAAAATTTGTTATACCATACATTAGTTTTTTAAGATCAATGCAGACTAGGCAGTTAAGACATTACTAGATTTTTTTCTAGTACATGTACCAGTATTGTGCCTTTACACTGATAGTGAAATCTACAATCATCTATAGATAATCATGATGATAAGATTTAGAAGTACCAAGTAGCTTTAACTAAAGTAAAATATTTGCTGTATTTATACATGTATTTTTTTGATATGTAATGAATCATTTAAAGTTTATTTTAGCATTCATAGTTTATTAGCTGACCTGAGCTGATAGCTCAGATGATCAGTTATTGTGATGGTTCGTCTGTCCTCTGTTGTGCATTGTGCATCATGCATTAAATTATTGGTATATATTTTTTATCTTCCTCTTTAAAACTACTGGTTCAATTTTGATGAAACTAAGTGGTTATCATGCCTGGGGTAAGGTTTTTCAGATTTGCACAGATGAAGGCGTAATGTCCCATTGGGGCCCCATAAAGGGGGAAAATAGTGAAAAACTTTGGGAAATGGCAAAGCACTTCAATATACCTTGAAAAAAATTATTTTTGTTATAGGCAAGTATATAAAAATATTGTAGGTTTTGATATAAGGTTCAAGGTCATAAGTTCAAAGGTCACAACTGCATTAGAACACTAAAATAGTAAGTTATCTTTAAAAAAAAAAAAAATTTTTGTATATGCGTCTATATTAGAATAATGTAGGTATTGATATCACAATCATTTTGATATATGGTTTAAGGTCATTTGTTCAGAGACAAATCATAGCTGCATAAGAAGACTGAAATTGGTAATTATCACAAAACGTTAATAAACGTTTTGTATAGGCATATTAGAATATTGAAATAATGATACATTTTGATAAATGGTTCAAGGTCATTTGCTCTAAGGCCAAGGTCATAGCCACATAAGAATACTTAAATTTTTGATCATGGGTCAAGGTTATACATTGGTACAAAATCTTAAAATCCATTAAACTTATAGCTTTTTGTATTGGCATGTATTATTAGGTATTGAAATGATGATTATTTTGATATATTGTTCAAGGTTATAGGCTCAAAGGTCCAGATCATAGCTGCATCAGAAGACTGAAATTGTTAATTAATTTGAAAACTATTAATTTTTTGCATAGGCATGTATATTTGAATATTGTAGGTATCGATAATTGTTATATATGGTTCAAGTCAATAAATTCAAAGGTTAAGTCATAGCTGCATAGAAAAACTGAAATGCTAATTATCTAAGTTAAAAACTATTAACTTTTTATTTAGGCATATATATTAAAATATTGTAGGTATTGATTTTGACTTCAATTTTGATTTAAAGTTCTGAAAATACATGAATACTGAAATGATTCATTATCTGGAAATTATAATTGTACTTTATTTGCAACAAGCATTTAACTATTTACAAATGAACTGTGACTAGATACTTCTGATTAAGTATTTTGGCAGTTCCAAACTAGGGAAAACTTGGAAAGTTTATGTAATTACAATTATTTTTAATTGTATTTTGCAAACGATGTTAGACATGTCCCCAGGTGAGCATTGAGGCCCATGAGCTTCTTATTTATTTATTTGTTAAAACAAATAAAATATTTTTCTTACAGGATAACATCAGAAAATGTAGCAGAGAAGTATGGTATTACTAGAGAACAGCAAGACAGATTTGCTTTAGCTTCACAACAAAGGTAAGATAAACATGAACAAAAGGAATGGATTAAACTAACAGACATACATCATGACTCATTTAAATAAAATAAGTCAGTGAAGATCACTGTCAGCACTAAGCACAATGGTATATATCTTCATACAGAACAACTGCACACAACTGAATCAGAGCTATCAAAGTTATGGAAACAAAGTAGTGGACAATATGCTTCACACATAAAACAATGGTAACATAGTAACAACCCCATGGATCCTGGATTTGAGCAGCTAGATCCCTGTTTTGTCAAATCTGGCATCGCCATAAGGTGAGACTTAGGTGTTACTTTTCTAGTGTCGGTGGTGGCATGTCAAAATTTGAAAGTTAATGTTAAAGTAATGTATTTTCTACTTGGCAATGATCAAAAGCTAACCAGGCGAGACATTTAAATCAGTGGAATTCTTGTTTAACTGTTAGAGTAGTTTTTATTTTGTAAATGACGATAGTTTTAACTTTCTGTCTGTAATTCACAAATATGGACATATTAACAATTACAAAAAGGCAGAATTGGAAGAATGTATACTGCAAGAAAACACAGATATAGTGGCCATAACTTAAATTTATACAATTCATGCTATTTTACCTTTAAGTGAAGAAGTTTGACAAACAAACCAATACCAGCATATTTCTCTAGCTTTGAAGGAAGGATTACAATAATATATGACAAAGATACTCTATGTTCAAGCTTTTACCCAATTAAAATACAGTACAAAGATTCCACATCTTGTAAAACAAAATACTTAACAAAATTACTAGAAAATAAAGTATATATTGACCAAGTTGCCATGATTTATTTTTAGGGCAGCTAAGGCAACAGAAACTGGGTTATTTAAAGATGAAATTGTTCCAGTCACAACAAAGATCACTGATAAAGATGGAAATGAGCGAGAGATAACTGTAAGATTCATATTTATTTAGAGTGTAATCTTTCCTATTCAAACCTGTATAAACTAAACTGTTTTGATAAATAAAGTAATTATTGCAAATTTTAAAGAACATTGCATTTTTCTGTTTTGATATGTTTCTTTTAAGGCTTTTTTAAAAAAAATTCTATTTTATTTCTATAGAAATTAATACTGACACTGTCAGGACCAGGGGTTTTCATATTTAACATACATACCCTTACAAATGAGGCTCATGACATATTAATCAGTTCTCTTAAAACAACATTCAACCTACCAAACATTGATACTCTCCTGTAAAACAATTCAGATGTCACACAACTGTATTTGTATAAATTTAATTTAAAAAACAAATTTAAGGTAATATCTGACAGCTGTCACAGACTGAAAGTAATCATGATGTCATTCACTTTTCGGAGTACTCTAAAAATCATCATGGTAACTGTGAGTTAGAGCACCAAATTCAGTTTAACCAAATTAAACCAGTATACACAATTTAAGTGTAGAATTATCAATTTCAAAAACAGGATGTATTAAGACTTTTATACAGAATCATGCCACATATTTCTTTTTTTTTTCAGTTTTGAAATAAAATAGAACTTGATTTGAATTTATATTTTAAACCAACTTAATTATGTAAAGTGTTCTGGAAACAAAAAATCTTGTGTTTTTCAGGAATTCAAGACTAATAATTAATATCTTATACAGGGAAAGTTTGATTAAAATATTCTTTGTAGGATTTATTATTATTATTATTATTGCATTAAGAAGTTAACAACCATTGAAAATAGTTCAATGTTAAAATAAATGTAACTTTTTAGCTCACCTGATTCAAAGACTCGGTGAGCTTTACTGATAGTTGTCGTGGTCGTTACTGACAATGTTGTTGTCATTGTAGTTTGCAACATAAATTTTTACATTTTCGACTTCTTGTCTGAAACTACAGGGCAGATTTCAATGAAACTTGGGTCAGAAGCATATACAGGTTGGTGCATTTCAGATTTGTTCATGGCTACCAAAAGTAGGTAAAGTGACCTATGTGTTAAAAAATCTTAAAAAATCTTCTCTGAAAGCAATGTTTGGAGAAAAAATCTGAAATGATATTTGACTTCTCTTTTCTTAAGCTTATAAAATGTTAATTTCATGAAATTTGGTCAAAAATTAGGTTAAACGTTTTTTAAAAATTCATAAAATGGCTTCAGATTATTATAACTTGATTATTTGAACAGATAATGACATGGGGTTTTCAGTTTTGGATTCAAGGTCAAATTTCAAGGTTATGACCTAGTTTGTGATTTGTGCAGTTTTGGGCTATTTTCTTGAAAACTATAAGATTTATACATAATCAAAACATGATAAAATGATCAGCATGACAAAATTTAACAAGTACCAAGTTTCATAACTATATAATAATTAATGTAGGAGTTGTTGCCCCTGAAATGTTATTTTTTGCTTATAAATACTAAAATTGTGCATTAGCTTGTAAACTATAAACTTTTTGTATATGGATAAATATTAGAATATTGTAGGTATTGATATAAGGATCATTTTGATATATGATTCAAGGTCATAGATGCTTAAGAGGACTAAAATTGTTAATTATCTTGAGAACTATTAACTTTTTGAATAGGCATGTAAATTGGAATATTGTAATACATGTATATGACAATCATTTAATAAATGATTCAAGGTCATTGGTTATAGGGCCAAGGTCACAGCTGCATAAGAAGACTGAATTGTTAATTATCTTGAAACTATTAACTTTTTTGTATAGGCAGGCTTATTGGAATATTGTAGGTATTGATATTACAATTATTGTGGTAAATTGTTCAGTATGGAACAATAAAATCTTGATACTATTAATGGAAATATTTCATTTTTCTTTTCTTCCTAAAGAGTGATCATACAGATCATTTTGACAGCCTTGTTTAAAGTTGTTGTTTTGTTCTCAAAAGTTTATTTTATTGTTGAAAATAATATTGTAATTTTTATTTCAACTATTTTAAACAATTTAGCAATAAAAACATCATTAAAAGTGCCTGTTTTATTTATGTCAGATTTGGTTTTCAAAATAATTAAGTCACTTGTTTTATAAGTTTCAAAACTAAAATGGTTCAGAAAGAAAACCAGAAATCATGAAAATTAACTGAATTTGGGGTTTTTAAAGTGATTTAACTCAAAAAGGAACCCTTAAAAAACATAAGTTGATTTTTTAAATATAATTTTCAACATTCTGAGATTTTAAAAATATGTCTTTTCAAGAAAAAATCAGTTGAGATTTTTTTTCGTGGTCCACTGGTTTAGATGTTTAGATCCAACAAAAGTTTCACTTCTTTATGTAACTTGGAGAATGGTATGTTATAAGTTTTATTTTCATGCCACATTTTCACTTGAACTGTATGGTTTTCAAAAAATAACTTTAATACTAAAAGTTATTAGCAAAATACTACCCCATCATTCATCATATACAAGTGTAATAAACAGAAATTGCTATAGGTATAATTTCTTTAGTAGGAAGAAAGTGATGACAATTTCTGGAAAGAATAACTCTCTGAATTATCAGTGAAGGAATGTTAATATTTGACAGATGATTGAGGACATATCTAACAATATACCAAAAATAAATCTATGACAATTGTTTTATGTCTTTTGGCAGATACTATCTTAAGATGCTACTTTATAACAAGAAACAATTTTTCTCTAACCAAGTGGTAACATTTTAAAGCTTTTAACAATTTAACTGATCACTGGTTATTGTTAAGCACTCATAATTCAGATCAATATTCCATTATTCAGATTATTAGTGACAATGAGGAATGATCTCTTGTTGTGATATGTTATCTGAGTTATCAGATTTGACAGAATGTAAAATAATGTTAGTCAAGCCAATTCATCAATAATAAATGAGGCTAAAGATAAAAAGTTGTGCAGCTGTAAAATAATTTGTTAAATATTTTCCATACCCATTGTCAATTTGGGTATCATGAGGTCAAGTGTTTTTGTGTCCCCTGAAAAGGCAACATATTGGGGCAGTGTCCCCTGTTTGCTTGTCTGGAGCATAACTTAAGTGTGGTGTTAAAGAACCATAATGCTTCATTGGGTATTTTTAGAGTTATTCCCCTTATATTATTTTTGCTTGTAAGAGGCATAACTCCTACATTTTTTTAAGTAATCTTCACCAAATTTTGACATTATAAACATCTTTTAATACTTTGAAACATATAACACAGGTTTTTATATATGGTCATTTTTAAAAGAGTTATTGCCCGTCACATAAAATTCTGTTTGAAAATTTTTTGCCCATTTCTCTAATTGCTTGTCCGTAGGATGACTTTGTTATCTTCAGTTCATTTGATACCAAACTTGGTACGTATGTGTCTTGCAATGAGACAAAGTGCAGAGTTAAAGAACCATAACTCTACATTGGGAAATTTTAGAGTTATTCCCCTTATACTATTTTAGCTTGTAATGGGCATAGCTCCTTCACTTTTTGAGTAATCTTCACCAAATTTTGACACGATAAACATCTTTTAATACTTTAACACATATATTGTATGTTTTTGCATATGGTCATTTTTTGAGAGAGTTATTGCCCTTCATAAATAGTTTTGTTTGAAATTTTTTGTGCAGTTCTGTAATTGCTTGTGCATAGCATAACTTTGTCATCTTAAGTTCAATTCATACCATACTTGGTATGCATGTTTCTTGCAATGAAACGATGTTTGCCTGTTCTTAGCATTTTATTGTTTTTGTATATTTGAGGAGGGGGAGGGGGTGAAACAAAGAACTAATTAACAGTTTACTGTCGACTCCTATCTTTTGTCAGGCGACACATCCTAGTTCTAGTTATTTATTGACAGGTAACAAAGGATGATGGCATAAGGCCCACAAAGCTAGAATCATTACTCAAACTTAAACCAGCTTTTAAAGATGGAGGTTCAACCACAGCAGGTAACTATAAAATCAACAATGTGATAGCTCATTTGTAGAAGGCATGCTCCTTTAGTGGAAGGTTGGGAGTTTCACAAGCTAGTTAGGTCTAACCAAGCATTATTAACTTTAAAACAGATCAACCAAGGTGTGTTAAGTTTACGACTTTGGTAGGTCAATCGATTTAGTGTAAGTGTTTATTTTAAAGGGTACCTGTAACCAAAATTTTTTTATCATAAATGTTTTATATATTATTTAAAAATAACAATATTGAAAACTGCATCAAAATTGGTAACAAAATAAAAAAGCTATAGCAGTTTGAAATCCACATTTTTAACTTTCCCTTGATCGCATAGTGAAATGCCTTGTTTTCAGTTATATTGTTGGAGGTTATTGCAGTATTAGAAGTAGTATCTAACATAATAGACAGTAGTAATAATGATGAAAGTAACGACTCTGACATGCATCTAATTATGTCAGATGGTTCGTCATTATTTGGGGAAGCAGTAGACAATCATATAAGTGATGAATTTGAAGTATAGCTGTATTTATTCAAACCAAAAGCAGACAAACCTGATGGACCTATTAAGTAGAGTCCTGACATACTCGAGAATTGTCAATAACAAGAAAATTGATTACATGTTTGACATTTTTTAAAAAAAAGAAGAATTATTTTATTAAGTGGAACTGGACAGACTCAAGAATTGTGACTGGTTGCATAGCTATTACAAAAAAATAAGTGATGAGTATTAGCTTGTCAAATACACATAATTATTTTTATCTTCGACTTTTTAAAAGGAAATAAATATCAAGTCCAACTAGACAAACTACTGGTTGAATATTATGAAACTTATTATGGCACCGGTGTAAAATAAATGCATAAAAATTCAAACGCCTGTGCTCTTTTGTGCAATGTTTATTCAAAATTCAGATAAAATGACCATGATATAGATAACATTAAAATAATCTGGTGGCATTACATTTCCTCGCTAATTGGAAGACCTTTACACAATTAAAGTTTGTAACATAATTCTTTTCAACAGTCCATTGGCAAATTAATGCTGGGGTAATTAAAAAAGAACGAAAGCAGGATACGGTGATCATTCTGATGTATGATTCAAGGTCATATGTTCAAAGGTCAAGGTCATAGATGCACAAGAAGACTCAAATTGTTAATTATCTTGAAAACTATTAACTTTTTGCATGGGCATATATATTGGAATAATGTAGTAATTGATATGGCGATCATTCTGATATAAGATTCAAGATATTACATTTAAAGGTCAAGGTCATAGATGCATAAGAAGACTTAAATTGTTAATTATCTTGAAAACTATTAACTTTTTGTATAGGCATTTAAATAAGAATATTGTATGTATTTTTGAAAATGATTTTGGCCATATCCTCAGGAGCATTAAGGCCCATGGGCCTCTTGTTGTATATAGGCATGTATATTAGAATATTGTAGGTATTGATATGATGCTGATTTTGATATATGCTTTTAGGTCATATGTTAAATGGTCAAGGTCATAGCTCCATAGGAGAACTTAAATTGCTATTATCTTGAAAACTATTAACTTTTGTATAGGCATATGAATTAGAATATTGTAGCTATTGATATTACAATCATTTTGATTTATGTTTCAAGGTCATAGGTTCAAAGATTAAGGACATAGCTGCATAAGTATATTGAAATTGTTAATGATTTGGAAATTATTGATTTGTACTTATAAATGAAATGTGACAAGATATTTCTGATTAAGTATTGTGCTAGTTCTTAACTTGAAAAAATTTGGAAAGTGTCTTTGCTTAATAAATTGTCTATTGCACTTTGCAAACACTTTTGGACATTTCATCAGGTGAGGGTTAAGGCCCATGGGCCTCTTGTTTTAAATAAAACGCTTTTCTAAGTTTTAAGCACACATTTACACCAGTTATACCTTCTGATTTTCTTTAAATTGTAGGAAACTCAAGTCAGGTTAGTGATGGCGCTGCTGCAGTGTTAGTTGCCAAACGATCAGAAGCAGAGAAGTTAGGATTGCCTATATTAGGAGTAATTAGATCATATGCAGTTGTTGGAGTACCCCCTGAGATTATGGGTATAGGGCCAGCTGTAGCTATTCCTGAGGCTCTAAAGAAAGCAGGTAGAAGAAGATCATTTAGTCATGAGAAATTAAAATATAGATTTTCCTCATCCATAAACAAACGACTTTGTCTTAAACACTTTGTTTTTTTACTGTAGAAAGTAATTTCTCTTTGCATGGTGTGATACAGCATATACTGAACTTGACATTTAAATGTTTCAAATAGATAAGATCTGAAAAGTAAATAATCTTATGAAATTTTAGTTGTCCCCCGCTTTCACCAGGAAGGGGGGGCATTAAGATTGGTTTGTCTGTCTGTCTGTCATTCTGTACGTCACGTTTGGTTTCCATGCAATAACTTCAGTAACAATTAAAGGTTTTTAATAAAAGTTGGCACAGAAGTAGCTTATGACAAGAGTTCGCCTGGGATTGATTTTCGGGTCACTAGGTCAAAGGTCAAGGTCACTGTGACTATAAATTGAAAATCGGTTTCAGATCATTTAAAGGTTAACCAGTCAAGATTTTTTAATGAAACTTGGCACAGAGGTAGCTTTTGATAAGAGCTCGCTTAGGATTGATTTTCGGTTAACTAGGCCAAAGGTCAAGGTCACTGTGTCTATAAATAGAAAATCTGTTTCTGGTCATTTAAAGATTTACTTTTCAAGATTTTTAAATGAAACTTGGCAGCTTATGTAGCTTAGGTAGCTTATGACAAGAGCTCGATTGGGATTGATTTTCGAGACACTAGGCCAAAGGTCAAGGTCACTGTGACTATAAATAGAAAATCGGTTTCCGGTCATTTAAAAGTTAACTGTTCAAGATTTTTGTCCCCTGCTTTCACCGAAAGGGAGACAAACAAACGATATACCATAGTTTTAATTTCCCTCTTTGCATTTTATGCTAGGACTGTCCATATAACCCTCAGATATCATAACAGAAGTCTATTTCAATAGAAAGCAGGGGACATAAATTCTATGAATTTGCTTGTTGTTTTTAAGATAAAACCAGCTACAAACTGATCTCTTTATTATTTATAATATTTGATGAATAATAATGGACCCTTTAATTGGCAAGAAATTTGGTAATTTTTACAAAAAATGTACTGTATTTTGAATGCAAATTTTTGATCATTTCCATTAAATACAGTAAACATTAACCCCTTAATATTTAGTGTCTCTATATACCATACTTTACTTCTAGGTATGTAAGATATTAATATCTGTTACCATGACAACACAAACGTCGCATTTGTGACCAAAACAAAAATTCATTTAGGTTTGCTCAGTTTCAAACTAAGTGTTTAAACCAAGTGCGTATATTTTGATTCTGGCATGATAGTAGAAAATATTGTTGTCCCAATAAATTAAAGTTAGGTATAATTATTCACAGATACGGTTATAAAGATATCAAATTTGTTTGTTTTCACATGTATAACACTGGTTTGGCCTCTTGTTTGTATAGGCTTGTACAGTAAAACCTGTTTTAAGGGGCCACTAATGGGACAGAACAAAGTGACTGCTTAAGACAGGTGGCCTTTAAAACCAGGTTGTATTCCAAAAAAAATATCGTTGAAGAAAAAACGACTGAATTTCAACATTTATCTATATTAAAATAATACATAATAAACATCTCATGCAAAGTCATCTGTAATTGTTTTCAGTTTGGATCAATTTGTGATGGATTTTATTAACATTTTGGAGAGAGAGAGAGAGATAGATCAGGTTAAAATTAAGTGATAAATCAGGTGAAGCAATCTATATATAATAATAAGTGTCAATTAACAAGTGTAAACAGTCTATTGTTCATTATAGTAGAGGTTTTAGGTATCAAAAGAAGGATAACCTGTCACTGTCAGTCGTAATGTAAGGTGATATCACTAAATAAAAAAATATTAATGAAATTTTTAGCTCACCTGTCATCTGTCGTGCGTCATGTGTCGTGCGTCGTGCGTTAACTTTTTACATTTTAATCTTCTCCTCCAAAACCACTGGGCCAAATTTAATGAAACTTGGTTACCATCATGCCTGGGTGAAGCCCTTTCAGATTTGCAAAAATGAAGGAGTTATGTCCCCTTGGGGCCCCACAAGGGGGGAAAGAGTGGAAAACTTTGAAAATTTTCTCCTCTGAATCTACAAGAGATATACCTTAGTTATTTCATTTATTACATCCTTAGGTCATCTATTTTCAGATTTGCACAAATGGTAGCCATGGGGCTCAAAATGGGGAAATTATAAGGCACTGAGTGGGGATATTGCTAAAAATTATATATTTGTCACTATATCTTGAAAACTATTAACTTTTTGTATAGGCATGTATTTTAGAATGTTGTAGATATTGACATGACAATCATTTTGATATATGGTTCAAGGTCATGTGTTGAAAGGTCAAGGTCACAGCTGCAAAAAAGATTAAATTGCTAATTATCTTGAAAACTATTAAGTTTTTGTATAGGCATGTATATTGGAATGTTGTAGATATTGACATGACGATCATTTTGATATATGGTTCAAGGTCATATGTTGTAAGGTCAAGGTCACAGCTGCAAAAAAGAATAAATTGCTAATTATCTTGGAAACTATTAAGTTTTTTGTATAGGCATGTATATTAGAATATTGTAGGTATTGATATGACGATCATTTTGATATATGGGTCAAGTCATATGTCGAAAGGTCAAGGTCACAGCTGCAGAAGATGACTTAAATTGCTTATCTTGAAAACTATTAACTTTTTGTATAGGCATGTATATTAGAATATTGTAGGTATTGTGACAACGATCATTTTGATATATGGTACAAGGTCATATGTTGTAAGGTCAAGGTCACAACTGCAAAAGAAGACTTAAATTGCTAATTATCTTGAAAACTATTAAGCTTTTATATAGGCATGTATATTAGAATATTGTCGGTATTGACATGATGATCATTTTGTTATTTTGGTCAAGGTCATATGTTAAAGGTCAAGGTCAAGCTGCAGAAGTGACTTAAATTGCTAATTATCTTGAAAACTATTAAGTTTTTGTATTGGCATGTATATTAGAATATTTAGGTATTGTGACAACGATCATTTTGATATATGGACAAGGTCATATGTTGTAAGGTCAAGGTCACAGCTGCAAAAGAAGACTTAAATTGCTAATAATCTTGAAAACTATTAAGTTTTATAGGCATGTATATTAGAATATTGTAGGTATTGACATGATGATCATTTTGATATATGGTCAAGGTCATATGTTGAAAGGTCAAGGTCACAGCTGCAGAAGTTGACTTTAATTGCTAATTATCTTGAAAACTATTAAGTTTTTGTATTGGCATGTATATTAGAATATTTAAGGTATTGTGACAACGATCATTTTGATATATGGTACAAGGTCATATGTTGTAAGGTCATGGTCGCAGCTGCAAAAGAAGTCTTAAATTGCTAATTATCTTGAAAACTATTAAGTTTTTGTATAGGCATGTATATTAGAATATTGTAGGTATTGTGACAACGATCATTTTGATATATTGTACAAGGTCATATGTTGTAAGGTCAAGGTCACAGCTGCAAAAGAAGACTTAAATTGCTAATTATCTTGAAAACTATTAAGTTTTTTGTATAGGCATGTATATTAGAATATTGTAGGTATTGACATGACGATCATTTTGATATATGGGTCAAGGTCATATGTTGAAAGGCCAAGGTCACAGCTGCATTAGTATACTGAAATTGATTAATGATTTGGAAATTATTCATTGCACTACAGTTACTTCATGCATATTATATAAGCTACTTATGAAGGAAATGTGAGTGGATATATTTCTGATTAAGTCTTGTGGGAATTCTTTACTTGAGAAAACTTTTAAAGTTTCTGTATGTAATATATTGTCTACTGCACTTTGCAAACAATATTGGACAAATCTTCAGGTGAGCGTTAAGGCCCATGGGCCTCTTGTTTACTTTTAGAAGCTATAAAATTTATAATAGTTTCATTTAAATCCTTTGTAAATCGCGAAGACTTTTAAATGATTAATGAACCGGTTAGTTTGATCTATTTGCTTAAGCATCTTTAAACCACTCCCTGCATAAATCATCAATTTCTTCATTACCTTTTATATGCCTTCACCATTTTTTGTCTTGATTTATATTATTTTCAAAATCCTCAATAAATTTGGATTTTCTCTATTCAATATTTAAAACTTGCTTTTGTCTGAAATTGAATTCTTCTGCTTATTTGCAGGATGAAAATCTGGATTCACTTTTTGATAACATCATTTTTTTATTTAAGTGTTTAAATGTTTAATGTTCATTAAATAAGACAAAAAAGTGAATACTTCTCAAATAATTTTATTGTTTTTACTTATAAATCGACTACACAAGTCAATATGGCTGAGCAATCAGCTTAACATAGTATCATAAACAATATCACTAAGGGAATCAAGTCATGTGACAATTATCATGTGATACCATTGAGACAAATAACCATATAATCCAGGTTCTTCCTTGCTGCCGGTCACAAAATTAGTGGCCGCTGACTGCATTCCACAGGTGACTGTTTATTTCAGGTGAAATATATAGTAAAATTCATTGGGCGGGATTCAACCTGACCGCTATCAGCAGGTGACCGTTAATTTCAGATGACCGATAAGGCAATTTTTACTGTATATTAGAACAGAATCTTAAAATCTCTTAAGTATCTGTAGGTATTGAAATGATGATCATTTTGATATATTGTTCTCAGTCACTTTCTCAAATAAATCCTTCCACAGATGTTCTGATTGTAGTCTTAAATAAATCCTTCCAGAGATGTTCTGTTAGCTGTCTCAAACAAATCTTTCCAGAGATGTTCTGTTAGCTGTCTGAAATAAATCCTTCCACAGATACTATGTTCACTGTCTCAAATAAATCCTTCCAGAGATGTTCTGTTCACTGTCTAAAATAATTCCTTCCACAGATATTCTGTTAGCTGTCTCAAATAAATCCTTCCACAGATGTTTTGTTTGCTCTCTCAAATAAATCCTTCCACAGATGGTCTGTTCACTGTCTCAAAAAAAAATCCTTCCACAGATATTCTGTTCACTGCCTCAAATAAATCCTTCCACAGATGTTCTGATTGCAGTCATGAATATATCTTTCCACAGATGATCTGTTCACTCTCTCAAATAAATCCTTCCATACATGTTCTGATTGCTGTTGTAAATAAATCTTTCCACAGATCTTCTGTTTGCTGTCTCAAATTAATTCTTTCACACTTGTTCTGTTCACTGTATTAAATAAATCCTTCTACAGATGTTCTGTTAAATGTCTCACATAAATTTTTCCACAGCTCTCATTTCACTGTCTCAAATAAATCCTTCCACAGATGTTCTGTTCACTGTCTCAGATAAATCCTTCCACAGATGTTCTGATTGCAGTCTTAAGTAAATCCTTCCACAGATGTTCTGTTTGCTATCTCAAATAAATTCTTCCACAGATGTTCTCATTGCTGTCTTAAATAAATCCTTCCACAGATGTTCTGTTCGCTTTCTCAAATAAATCCTTCCACAGATGTTCTGTTTGCTGTCTTAAATAAATCCTTCCACAGATGTTATGTTCACTTTCTCAAATAAATTCTTCCATAGATGATCTGATTGCTGTCTCAAATTAATCCTTCCTCAGTTGTTCTGTTCACTGTATTAAATAAATCCTTCCACAGATGTTATGTTACCTGTCTCAAATAATTTTTTTGACAGCTCTCTGTTCACTGTCTCAAATAAATTTTCCACAATGTTCTGATTGCTCTTTCAAATAAATCCTTCCACTGATGTTCTATTCACTTTCTCAAATAAATTCTTCCATAGATGATCTGGTTGCTGTCTCAGATAAATCCTTTCACTGATGTTCTGTTCACTGTGTCAAATAAACCATTCCAAGGATGTTCTGTTCACTGTGTCAAATAAATCCTTCCACATATGTTCTAATTATAGTCTTAAATAAATCCTTCCACAAATGTGTTCTGTTTGCTCTCTTAAATAAATCCTTTCACAGATGTTCTCATTGCTGTCTTAAATAAATCCTTCCACAGACGTTCTGATTGTAGTCTTAAGTAAATCCTTCCACAGATGTTCTGTTTGTTCTCTCAAATAAATCCTTCCACAAATGTTCTGTTCACTGTCTTAAATAAATTCTTTCACAGTGTCACTGTCTCAAATAAATTCTTCAACAGATGTTCTGTTCACTGTCTTCTGTTTGCTCTCTCAAATAATCCTTCCACAGATGTTCTGTTTGCTGTCTTAAATAAATCTTTCCACATATATTCTGTTCACTTTCTCAAATAAGTCCTTCCACTGATGATCTGATTGTAGTCTTAAATAAATCCTTCCAGAGATATTCTTTTAGCTTTTTCAAAAAAATCCTTCCACAGATACTCTGTTCACTGTCTCAAATATATTCTTCCACAAATAGTCTGTTCACTGTCTCAAAAAAAATCCTTCCACAGATGGTCTGTTCACAGCCTCAAATAAATCCTTCCACAGATGTTTTGATTAATTTCATAAATAAATCTTTCCACAGATATTCTGATTGCTGTCTCAAATAAATCCTTCCACAGATGCTCTGTTCACTGTCTCAAATAAATCCTTCCAGAGATGTTCTGTTAGCTGTCTCAAATATATCCTTACACAGATGTTCTGATTGCTGTCGTAAACCATTCTACAGATGTTCTGTTCACTGTGTCAAATAAATCCTTCCAAAGTGTCAATGTCTCAAATAAATTCTACACTAGATGTTCTGTCCACTGTCTCAAATAAATCCTTCCACAGATGTTCTGATTGTAGTCTTAAATAAATCCTTCCAAAGATATGTTCTTTTGCTCTCTTAAATAAATTCTTCCACAGATTTATGTTTGCTGTTTAAAATAAATCCTTCCGCAGATGTTCTGTTCACTTTCTCAAGAAAATCCTTCCACTGATGTTCTGATTGTAGTCTTAAATAAATCCTTCCATAGATGTTTTGTTTGCTCTCTCAAATAAATCCTTCCACAGATGTTCTGTTAACTGTCTCAAATAAATACTTCCACAAATGGTCTGTTCACTGTCTTTAACAAAATCCTTCCTCAGATGGTCTGTTCACTGCCAATAATAAATCCTTCCACAGATGTTCTGATTGCTGTCATAAATAAATCTTTCCACGGATGATCTGTTCACTGTCTCAAATAAATCCTTCCATAGTTGTTCTGATTGCTCTTGTAAATAAATCTTTCCACAGATATTCTGATTGCTGTCTCAAATAAATCCTTCCACAGATGTTCTGTTCACTTTCTCAAATAAATCTTTCAACAGATGTTCTGTTGGCTGTCTCATATAAATCTTTCCACAGATGTTCTGTTAGCTGTCTTAAATAAATTCATCCATAGATGTTCTGTTCACTTTTTGAAATAAATCCTTCCACAGATGTTCTGACTGCAGTCTCAGATAAATCCTTCCACAGATGTTTTGTTCGCTCTCTCAAATAAATCCTTCCACGGATGTTCTGATTGCAGTCTTAAATAAATCCTTCCAAAATGTTCTGTTTGCTGTCTCAAATAAACCTTTCCACAGATGTTCTGTTCACTGTCTCAATTAAATTCTTCCATAGATGATATGATTGCTGTCTCAGATAAATCCTTCCACAGGTGGTTTGTTCACTGTGTCAAGTAAATCATTCCACAGATGTTTTGTTCACTGTGTCAAAAAAATCAATCCACAGTGTCACTGTCTGAAATAAATCCTTCCACAGATGCGTACTGTTTGCTCTCAAATAAATCCTTCCACAGATAATCTGTTCACTGTGTCAAATAAATCCTTCCACTGATGTTTTGTTAGCTCTCTCGAATAAATCCTTCCATAGATGTTTTATTTGCTCTCTCAAATAAGTCCTTCCACAAATGTTCTGTTCACTGTCTCAAAAAAATCCTTCCACAGATATTCTGATCAATGTCTCAAATAAGTCATTCCACAGGCATTTTTTCTCCTTTCCATATCTCAAATAAATCCTTCCACATATATTCTGTAAGCTGTCTCAAACAAATCCTTCTGCAGATGTTCTGATTGCAGTCTTAAATAAATCTTTCCACATATATTCTGTTCACTTTCTCAAATAAGTCCTTCCACTGATGATCTGATTGTAGTCTTAAAAAAATCCTTCCAGAGATATTCTTTTAGCTTTTTCAAAAAAAATCCTTCCACAGATACTCTGTTCACTGTCTCAAATATATTCTTCCACAAATAGTCTGTTCACTGTCTCAAAAAAAATCCTTCCACAGATGGTCTGTTCACAGCCTCAAATAAATCCTTCCACAGATGTTTTGATTAATTTCATAAATAAATCTTTCCACAGATATTCTGATTGCTGTCTCAAATAAATCCTTCCACAGATGCTCTGTTCACTGTCTCAAATAAATCCTTCCAGAGATGTTCTGTTAGCTGTCTCAAATATATCCTTACACAGATGTTCTGATTGCTGTCGTAAACCATTCTACAGATGTTCTGTTCACTGTGTCAAATAAATCCTTCCAAAGTGTCAATGTCTCAAATAAATTCTACACTAGATGTTCTGTCCACTATCTCAAATAAATCCTTCCACAGATGTTCTGATTGTAGTCTTAAATAAATCCTTCCAAAGATATGTTCTTTTGCTCTCTTAAATAAATTCTTCCACAGATTTATGTTTGCTGTTTAAAATAAATCCTTCCACAGATGTTCTGTTCACTTTCTCAAGAAAATCCTTCCACAGATGTTCTGTTCACTTTCTCAAGAAAATCCTTCCACTGATGTTCTGATTGTAGTCTTAAATAAATCCTTCCATAGATGTTTTGTTTGCTCTCTCAAATAAATCCTTCCACAGATGTTCTGTTAACTGTCTCAAATAAATACTTCCACAAATGGTCTGTTCACTGTCTTTAACAAAATCCTTCCTCAGATGGTCTGTTCACTGCCAATAATAAATCCTTCCACAGATGTTCTGATTGCTGTCATAAATAAATCTTTCCACGGATGATCTGTTCACTGTCTCAAATAAATCCTTCCATAGTTGTTCTGATTGCTCTTGTAAATAAATCTTTCCACAGATATTCTGATTGCTGTCTCAAATAAATCCTTCCACAGATGTTCTGTTCACTTTCTCAAATAAATCTTTCAACAGATGTTCTGTTGGCTGTCTCATATAAATCTTTCCACAGATGTTCTGTTAGCTGTCTTAAATAAATTCATCCATAGATGTTCTGTTCAATTTTTGAAATAAATCCTTCCACAGATGTTCTGACTGCAGTCTCAGATAAATCCTTCCACAGATGTTTTGTTCGCTCTCTCAAATAAATCCTTCCACGGATGTTCTGATTGCAGTCTTAAATAAATCCTTCCAAAATGTTCTGTTTGCTGTCTCAAATAAACCTTTCCACAGATGTTCTGTTCACTGTCTCAATTAAATTCTTCCATAGATGATATGATTGCTGTCTCAGATAAATCCTTCCACAGGTGGTTTGTTCACTGTGTCAAGTAAATCATTCCACAGATGTTTTGTTCACTGTGTCAAAAAAATCAATCCACAGTGTCACTGTCTGAAATAAATCCTTCCACAGATGTTCTGATCGTTGTCTTAAATAAATCATTCCATAGATGCGTACTGTTTGCTCTCAAATAAATCCTTCCACAGATAATCTGTTCACTGTGTCAAATAAATCCTTCCACTGATGTTTTGTTAGCTCTCTCGAATAAATCCTTCCATAGATGTTTTATTTGCTCTCTCAAATAAGTCCTTCCACAAATGTTCTGTTCACTGTCTCAAAAAAATCCTTCCACAGATATTCTGATCAATGTCTCAAATAAGTCATTCCACAGGCATTTTTTCTCCTTTCCATATCTCAAATAAATCCTTCCACATATATTCTGTAAGCTGTCTCAAACAAATCCTTCTGCAGATGTTCTGATTGCAGTCTTAAATAAATCTTTCCACAGGTGTTCTGTTCACTGTCTTAAATAAATCCTTCCAGAGATATTCTTTTAGCTGTCTCAAATAAATCCTTCCACAGATGTTTTATTTGCTGTCTCAAATAAATCCTTCCACAGATGTTCTGTTTGCTGTCTCAAATAAATCCTTCCACAGATGTTCTGTTCACTGCCTTGAATAAATCCTTCCACAGATGTTCTGTTCACTGCCTTGAATAAATCCTTTCACAGATGTTCTGATTGCTGTCGTTAATAAATCTTTCTCAAATAAATCCTTCCATAGATGTTCTTTTAGCTGTCTCAAACAATTTTTCCACAGATGTTCTGTTTGCTGTCTCAAATAAATCCTTCCATAGATGTTTTGTTTGCTGTTTCAAATACATTTTTCCACAGATGTTCTATTAGCTGTCTCAAATAAATTTTTCCACAGATGTTTCTTAGCTGTCTTAAGTTAATCCATCCACAGATTTTCTGTTCATGTTCTGAAATAAATCCTTCCACAGATGTTCTGTTAGCTGTCTCAATTAATCCTTCCACACATGTTCTGTTTGCTGTCTTAAATTAAATATTCCACTGATGTTCTGTTCACTGTCTCAAATAAATCCTCCCAGAGATGTTCTGTTAGCTGTTTCAAATAAATTGTTCCACAAATGTTTTATTGCTCTGTCAAATAAATCCTTCCACAGTTGTTCTGTTGACTGTCTCAAATAAATCCTTCCACAAATGTTCTGTTCACTGTCTCAAATAAATTCTTCCATAGATGTTCTGATCGCTCTCTCTCAAATAAATTCTTCCACAGATGTTCTGTTCACTGTGAAATAAACCTTTCCACAGATGTTCTGTTCACTGTGTCAAATAAATTCTTTCACAGTGTCACTGTGTCAAATAAATCCTTCCACAGATATTCTGATTGATGTCTTAAACAAATCTTTCCACTTATGTTCTGTTAGCTGTCTCAAAGAAATCCTTCCACAGATATTCTGTTCACTGTGTCAAATAAATTCTTTCACAGTGTCACTCTGTCAAATAAATTCTTTCACAGTGTCACTGTGTCAAATAAATCCTTCCACAGATATTCTGATTGATGTCTCAATCAAATCCTTCCACAGATGTTCTGATTGTTGTCATAAATCTATCTTTCCACAGATGTTTTATTAACTGTCTCAAATAAATTCTTCATAGATGTTCTGATTGCTGTCTCAAATAAATCAATCCACAAATGTTTTGTTCATTGTTTCAAATAAATCCTTCCACAGATGTTTTGATTGTTGTCACAAATGAATCCTTCCACAGATATTCTGATCAATGTCTCAAATACTAAGTAAATCCATCTACAGACATTATCTCAATTTAATCCTTTCACAGATGTTCTGTTAACTGTCTCACATAAATCCTTCCACAGATGGTCTGTTCACTGGCTCAAATAAATCCTTCCACAGATGTTTTGATTGCTGTTGTAAATAAATCTTTCCACAGATGTTCTGATTGATGTCTCAAATAAATCCTTCCACAGATGTTCTGTTAGTTGTGTCAAACAAATCTTTCCACAAATGTTCTGTTCGCTGTCTCAAATAAATCCTTCAAAAGATGTTCTGATTGCTGTCGTAAATCTATCTTTCCACAGATGTTCTGTTTACTGTCTCAAATAAATCCTTCCACAGATATTATTTCATTATCTCAAATAAATCCTTCCACAGATGTTCTGTTAACTGTCCCAACCAAATCTTTCCACAGATGTTCTGTTCACTGTCTCAAATAAATCTTTCCACAGATGATCTGTTAACTGTATCAAATAAATCCTTCCATAGATGTTCTGATTGCTGTTGTAAATAAATCTTTCCACAGATGTTCTGTTCACTTTCTCAAATAAATCCCTCCACAGATGTTCTGTTAGTTGTGTCAAACAAATCTTTCCACAAATGTTCTGTTCCCTGTCTTAAATAAATCCTTCAAAAGATGTTCTGATTGCTGTCGTAAATCTATCTTTCCACAGATGTTCTGTTCACTGTCTCAAATAAATCATTCCACAGATATTATTTCATTATCTCAAATAAATGCTTCCACAGATGTTCTGTTAACTGTCCCAACCAAATCTTTCCACAGATGTTCTGTTCACTGTCTCAAATAAATCTTTTCACAGATGATCTGTTCACTGTATCAAATAAATCCTTCCACTGATGTTCTATTCACTGTCTCAAATAAATTCTTCCATAGATGATCTGGTTGCTGTCTCAGATAAATCCTTTCACTGATGTTCTGTTCACTGTGTCAAATAAACCATTCCAAGGATGTTCTGTTCACTGTGTCAAATAAATCCTTCCACATATGTTCTAATTATAGTCTTAAATAAATCCTTCCACAAATGTGTTCTGTTTGCTCTCTTAAATAAATCCTTTCACAGATGTTCTCATTGCTGTCTTAAATAAATCCTTCCACAGACGTTCTGATTGTAGTCTTAAGTAAATCCTTCCACAGATGTTCTGTTTGTTCTCTCAAATAAATCCTTCCACAAATGTTCTGTTCACTGTCTTAAATAAAATCTTTCACAGTGTCACTGTCTCAAATAAATTCTTCAACAGATGTTCTGTTCACTGTCTTCTGTTTGCTCTCTCAAATAATCCTTCCACAGATGTTCTGTTTGCTGTCTTAAATAAATCTTTCCACATATATTCTGTTCACTTTCTCAAATAAGTCCTTCCACTGATGATCTGATTGTAGTCTTAAATAAATCCTTCCAGAGATATTCTTTTAGCTTTTTCAAAAAAATCCTTCCACAGATACTCTGTTCACTGTCTCAAATATATTCTTCCACAAATAGTCTGTTCACTGTCTCAAAAAAAATCCTTCCACAGATGGTCTGTTCACAGCCTCAAATAAATCCTTCCACAGATGTTTTGATTAATTTCATAAATAAATCTTTCCACAGATATTCTGATTGCTGTCTCAAATAAATCCTTCCACAGATGCTCTGTTCACTGTCTCAAATAAATCCTTCCAGAGATGTTCTGTTAGCTGTCTCAAATATATCCTTACACAGATGTTCTGATTGCTGTCGTAAACCATTCTACAGATGTTCTGTTCACTGTGTCAAATAAATCCTTCCAAAGTGTCAATGTCTCAAATAAATTCTACACTAGATGTTCTGTCCACTGTCTCAAATAAATCCTTCCACAGATGTTCTGATTGTAGTCTTAAATAAATCCTTCCAAAGATATGTTCTTTTGCTCTCTTAAATAAATTCTTCCACAGATTTATGTTTGCTGTTTAAAATAAATCCTTCCACAGATGTTCTGTTCACTTTCTCAAGAAAATCCTTCCACTGATGTTCTGATTGTAGTCTTAAATAAATCCTTCCATAGATGTTTTGTTTGCTCTCTCAAATAAATCCTTCCACAGATGTTCTGTTAACTGTCTCAAATAAATACTTCCACAAATGGTCTGTTCACTGTCTTTAACAAAATCCTTCCTCAGATGGTCTGTTCACTGCCAATAATAAATCCTTCCACAGATGTTCTGATTGCTGTCATAAATAAATCTTTCCACGGATGATCTGTTCACTGTCTCAAATAAATCCTTCCATAGTTGTTCTGATTGCTCTTGTAAATAAATCTTTCCACAGATATTCTGATTGCTGTCTCAAATAAATCCTTCCACAGATGTTCTGTTCACTTTCTCAAATAAATCTTTCAACAGATGTTCTGTTGGCTGTCTCATATAAATCTTTCCACAGATGTTCTGTTAGCTGTCTTAAATAAATTCATCCATAGATGTTCTGTTCACTTTTTGAAATAAATCCTTCCACAGATGTTCTGACTGCAGTCTCAGATAAATCCTTCCACAGATGTTTTGTTCGCTCTCTCAAATAAATCCTTCCACAGATGTTCTGATTGCAGTCTTAAATAAATCCTTCCAAAATGTTCTGTTTGCTGTCTCAAATAAACCTTTCCACAGATGTTCTGTTCACTGTCTCAATTAAATTCTTCCATAGATGATATGATTGCTGTCTCAGATAAATCCTTCCACAGGTGGTTTGTTCACTGTGTCAAGTAAATCATTCCACAGATGTTTTGTTCACTGTGTCAAAAAAATCAATCCACAGTGTCACTGTCTGAAATAAATCCTTCCACAGATGTTCTGATCGTTGTCTTAAATAAATCATTCCATAGATGCGTACTGTTTGCTCTCAAATAAATCCTTCCACAGATAATCTGTTCACTGTGTCAAATAAATCCTTCCACTGATGTTTTGTTAGCTCTCTCGAATAAATCCTTCCATAGATGTTTTATTTGCTCTCTCAAATAAGTCCTTCCACAAATGTTCTGTTCACTGTCTCAAAAAAATCCTTCCACAGATATTCTGATCAATGTCTCAAATAAGTCATTCCACAGGCATTTTTTCTCCTTTCAATATCTCAAATAAATCCTTCCACATATATTCTGTAAGCTGTCTCAAACAAATCCTTCTGCAGATGTTCTGATTGCAGTCTTAAATAAATCTTTCCACAGGTGTTCTGTTCACTGTCTTAAATAAATCCTTCCAGAGATATTCTTTTAGCTGTCTCAAATAAATCCTTCCACAGATGTTTTATTTGCTGTCTCAAATAAATCCTTCCACAGATGTTCTGTTTGCTGTCTCAAATAAATCCTTCCACAGATGTTCTGTTCACTGCCTTGAATAAATCCTTCCACAGATGTTCTGTTCACTGCCTTGAATAAATCCTTTCACAGATGTTCTGATTGCTGTCGTTAATAAATCTTTCTCAAATAAATCCTTCCATAGATGTTCTTTTAGCTGTCTCAAACAAATTTTTCCACAGATGTTCTGTTTGCTGTCTCAAATAAATCCTTCCATAGATGTTTTGTTTGCTGTTTCAAATACATTTTTCCACAGATGTTCTATTAGCTGTCTCAAATAAATTTTTCCACAGATGTTTCTTAGCTGTCTTAAGTTAATCCATCCACAGATTTTCTGTTCATGTTCTGAAATAAATCCTTCCACAGATGTTCTGTTAGCTGTCTCAATTAATCCTTCCACACATGTTCTGTTTGCTGTCTTAAATTAAATATTCCACTGATGTTCTATTCACTGTCTCAAATAAATCCTCCCAGAGATGTTCTGTTAGCTGTTTCAAATAAATTGTTCCACAAATGTTTTATTGCTCTGTCAAATAAATCCTTCCACAGTTGTTCTGTTGACTGTCTCAAATAAATCCTTCCACAAATGTTCTGTTCACTGTCTCAAATAAATTCTTCCATAGATGTTCTGATCGCTCTCTCTCAAATAAATTCTTCCACAGATGTTCTGTTCACTGTGAAATAAACCTTTCCACAGATGTTCTGTTCACTGTGTCAAATAAATTCTTTCACAGTGTCACTGTGTCAAATAAATCCTTCCACAGATATTCTGATTGATGTCTTAAACAAATCTTTCCACTTATGTTCTGTTAGCTGTCTCAAAAAAATCCTTCCACAGATATTCTGTTCACTGTGTCAAATAAATTCTTTCACAGTGTCACTCTGTCAAATAAATTCTTTCACAGTGTCACTGTGTCAAATAAATCCTTCCACAGATATTCTGATTGATGTCTCAATCAAATCCTTCCACAGATGTTCTGATTGTTGTCATAAATCTATCTTTCCACAGATGTTTTATTAACTGTCTCAAATAAATTCTTCATAGATGTTCTGATTGCTGTCTCAAATAAATCAATCCACAAATGTTTTGTTCATTGTTTCAAATAAATCCTTCCACATATGTTCTAATTATAGTCTTAAATAAATCCTTCCACAAATGTGTTCTGTTTGCTCTCTTAAATAAATCCTTTCACAGATGTTCTCATTGCTGTCTTAAATAAATCCTTCCACAGACGTTCTGATTGTAGTCTTAAGTAAATCCTTCCACAGATGTTCTGTTTGTTCTCTCAAATAAATCCTTCCACAAATGTTCTGTTCACTGTCTTAAATAAATTCTTTCACAGTGTCACTGTCTCAAATAAATTCTTCAACAGATGTTCTGTTCACTGTCTTCTGTTTGCTCTCTCAAATAATCCTTCCACAGATGTTCTGTTTGCTGTCTTAAATAAATCTTTCCACATATATTCTGTTCACTTTCTCAAATAAGTCCTTCCACTGATGATCTGATTGTAGTCTTAAGTTAATCCTTCCAGAGATATTCTTTTAGCTTTTTCAAAAAAATCCTTCCACAGATACTCTGTTCACTGTCTCAAATATATTCTTCCACAAATAGTCTGTTCACTGTCTCAAAAAAAATCCTTCCACAGATGGTCTGTTCACAGCCTCAAATAAATCCTTCCACAGATGTTTTGGTTAATTTCATAAATAAATCTTTCCACAGATATTCTGATTGCTGTCTCAAATAAATCCTTCCACAGATGCTCTGTTCACTGTCTCAAATAAATCCTTCCAGAGATGTTCTGTTAGCTGTCTCAAATATATCCTTACACAGATGTTCTGATTGCTGTCGTAAACCATTCTACAGATGTTCTGTTCACTGTGTCAAATAAATCCTTCCAAAGTGTCAATGTCTCAAATAAATTCTACACTAGATGTTCTGTCCACTGTCTCAAATAAATCCTTCCACAGATGTTCTGATTGTAGTCTTAAATAAATCCTTCCAAAGATATGTTCTTTTGCTCTCTTAAATAAATTCTTCCACAGATTTATGTTTGCTGTTTAAAATAAATCCTTCCACAGATGTTCTGTTCACTTTCTCAAGAAAATCCTTCCACTGATGTTCTGATTGTAGTCTTAAATAAATCCTTCCATAGATGTTTTGTTTGCTCTCTCAAATAAATCCTTCCACAGATGTTCTGTTAACTGTCTCAAATAAATACTTCCACAAATGGTCTGTTCACTGTCTTTAACAAAATCCTTCCTCAGATGGTCTGTTCACTGCCAATAATAAATCCTTCCACAGATGTTCTGATTGCTGTCATAAATAAATCTTTCCACGGATGATCTGTTCACTGTCTCAAATAAATCCTTCCATAGTTGTTCTGATTGCTCTTGTAAATAAATCTTTCCACAGATATTCTGATTGCTGTCTCAAATAAATCCTTCCACAGATGTTCTGTTCACTTTCTCAAATAAATCTTTCAACAGATGTTCTGTTGGCTGTCTCATATAAATCTTTCCACAGATGTTCTGTTAGCTGTCTTAAATAAATTCATCCATAGATGTTCTGTTCACTTTTTGAAATAAATCCTTCCACAGATGTTCTGACTGCAGTCTCAGATAAATCCTTCCACAGATGTTTTGTTCGCTCTCTCAAATAAATCCTTCCACAGATGTTCTGATTGCAGTCTCAAATAAATTCTTCAACAGATGTTCTGTTAGTTGTCTCAAATAAACCTTTCCACAGATGTTCTGTTCACTGTCTCAATTAAATTCTTCCATAGATGATATGATTGCTGTCTCAGATAAATCCTTCCACAGGTGGTTTGTTCACTGTGTCAAGTAAATCATTCCACAGATGTTTTGTTCACTGTGTCAAAAAAATCAATCCACAGTGTCACTGTCTGAAATAAATCCTTCCACAGATGTTCTGATCGTTGTCTTAAATAAATCATTCCATAGATGCGTACTGTTTGCTCTCAAATAAATCCTTCCACAGATAATCTGTTCACTGTGTCAAATAAATCCTTCCACTGATGTTTTGTTAGCTCTCTCGAATAAATCCTTCCATAGATGTTTTATTTGCTCTCTTAAATAAGTCCTTCCACAAATGTTCTGTTCACTGTCTCAAAAAAATCCTTCCACAGATATTCTGATCAATGTCTCAAATAAGTCATTCCACAGGCATTTTTTCTCCTTTCCATATCTCAAATAAATCCTTCCACATATATTCTGTAAGCTGTCTCAAACAAATCCTTCTGCAGATGTTCTGATTGCAGTCTGAAATAAATCTTTCCACAGGTGTTCTGTTCGCTGTCTTAAATAAATCCTTCCAGAGATATTCTTTTAGCTGTCTCAAATAAATCCTTCCACAGATGTTTTATTTGCTGTCTCAAATA
Source organism: Tegillarca granosa (assembly GCA_029721355.1). Lineage (NCBI taxonomy): Eukaryota > Metazoa > Mollusca > Bivalvia > Arcoida > Arcidae > Tegillarca > Tegillarca granosa. The sequence continues at coordinate 17,671,064 of CM056608.1, forward strand.
AATCCTTCCACAGATGTTCTGTTTGCTGTCTCAAATAAATCCTTCCACAGATGTTCTGTTCACTGCCTTGAATAAATCCTTCCACAGATGTTCTGTTCACTGCCTTGAATAAATCCTTTCACAGATGTTCTGATTGCTGTCGTTAATAAATCTTTCTCAAATAAATCCTTCCATAGATGTTCTTTTAGCTGTCTCAAACAAATTTTTCCACAGATGTTCTGTTTGCTGTCTCAAATAAATCCTTCCATAGATGTTTTGTTTGCTGTTTCAAATACATTTTTCCACAGATGTTCTATTAGCTGTCTCAAATAAATTTTTCCACAGATGTTTCTTAGCTGTCTTAAGTTAATCCATCCACAGATTTTCTGTTCATGTTCTGAAATAAATCCTTCCACAGATGTTCTGTTAGCTGTCTCAATTAATCCTTCCACACATGTTCTGTTTGCTGTCTTAAATTAAATATTCCACTGATGTTCTGTTCACTGTCTCAAATAAATCCTCCCAGAGATGTTCTGTTAGCTGTTTCAAATAAATTGTTCCACAAATGTTTTATTGCTCTGTCAAATAAATCCTTCCACAGTTGTTCTGTTGACTGTCTCAAATAAATCCTTCCACAAATGTTCTGTTCACTGTCTCAAATAAATTCTTCCATAGATGTTCTGATCGCTCTCTCTCAAATAAATTCTTCCACAGATGTTCTGTTCACTGTGAAATAAACCTTTCCACAGATGTTCTGTTCACTGTGTCAAATAAATTCTTTCACAGTGTCACTGTGTCAAATAAATCCTTCCACAGATATTCTGATTGATGTCTTAAACAAATCTTTCCACTTATGTTCTGTTAGCTGTCTCAAAAAAATCCTTCCACAGATATTCTGTTCACTGTGTCAAATAAATTCTTTCACAGTGTCACTCTGTCAAATAAATTCTTTCACAGTGTCACTGTGTCAAATAAATCCTTCCACAGATATTCTGATTGATGTCTCAATCAAATCCTTCCACAGATGTTCTGATTGTTGTCATAAATCTATCTTTCCACAGATGTTTTATTAACTGTCTCAAATAAATTCTTCATAGATGTTCTGATTGCTGTCTCAAATAAATCAATCCACAAATGTTTTGTTCATTGTTTCAAATAAATCCTTCCACATATGTTCTAATTATAGTCTTAAATAAATCCTTCCACAAATGTGTTCTGTTTGCTCTCTTAAATAAATCCTTTCACAGATGTTCTCATTGCTGTCTTAAATAAATCCTTCCACAGACGTTCTGATTGTAGTCTTAAGTAAATCCTTCCACAGATGTTCTGTTTGTTCTCTCAAATAAATCCTTCCACAAATGTTCTGTTCACTGTCTTAAATAAATTCTTTCACAGTGTCACTGTCTCAAATAAATTCTTCAACAGATGTTCTGTTCACTGTCTTCTGTTTGCTCTCTCAAATAATCCTTCCACAGATGTTCTGTTTGCTGTCTTAAATAAATCTTTCCACATATATTCTGTTCACTTTCTCAAATAAGTCCTTCCACTGATGATCTGATTGTAGTCTTAAATAAATCCTTCCAGAGATATTCTTTTAGCTTTTTCAAAAAAATCCTTCCACAGATACTCTGTTCACTGTCTCAAATATATTCTTCCACAAATAGTCTGTTCACTGTCTCAAAAAAAATCCTTCCACAGATGGTCTGTTCACAGCCTCAAATAAATCCTTCCACAGATGTTTTGATTAATTTCATAAATAAATCTTTCCACAGATATTCTGATTGCTGTCTCAAATAAATCCTTCCACAGATGCTCTGTTCACTGTCTCAAATAAATCCTTCCAGAGATGTTCTGTTAGCTGTCTCAAATATATCCTTACACAGATGTTCTGATTGCTGTCGTAAACCATTCTACAGATGTTCTGTTCACTGTGTCAAATAAATCCTTCCAAAGTGTCAATGTCTCAAATAAATTCTACACTAGATTTTCTGTCCACTGTCTCAAATAAATCCTTCCACAGATGTTCTGATTGTAGTCTTAAATAAATCCTTCCATAGATATGTTCTTTTGCTCTCTTAAATAAATTCTTCCACAGATTTATGTTTGCTGTTTAAAATAAATCCTTCCACAGATGTTCTGTTCACTTTCTCAAGAAAATCCTTCCACTGATGTTCTGATTGTAGTCTTAAATAAATCCTTCCATAGATGTTTTGTTTGCTCTCTCAAATAAATCCTTCCACAGATGTTCTGTTAACTGTCTCAAATAAATACTTCCACAAATGGTCTGTTCACTGTCTTTAACAAAATCCTTCCTCAGATGGTCTGTTCACTGCCAATAATAAATCCTTCCACAGATGTTCTGATTGCTGTCATAAATAAATCTTTCCACGGATGATCTGTTCACTGTCTCAAATAAATCCTTCCATAGTTGTTCTGATTGCTCTTGTAAATAAATCTTTCCACAGATATTCTGATTGCTGTCTCAAATAAATCCTTCCACAGATGTTCTGTTCACTTTCTCAAATAAATCTTTCAACAGATGTTCTGTTGGCTGTCTCATATAAATCTTTCCACAGATGTTCTGTTAGCTGTCTTAAATAAATTCATCCATAGATGTTCTGTTCACTTTTTGAAATAAATCCTTCCACAGATGTTCTGTTATCTGTCTCAATTAATCCTTCCACACATGTTCTGTTTGCTGTCTTAAATTAAATATTCCACTGATGTTCTGTTCACTGTCTCAAATAAATCCTCCCAGAGATGTTCTGTTAGCTGTTTCAAATAAATTGTTCCACAAATGTTTTATTGCTCTGTCAAATAAATCCTTCCACAGTTGTTCTGTTGACTGTCTCAAATAAATCCTTCCACAAATGTTCTGTTCACTGTCTCAAATAAATTCTTCCATAGATGTTCTGATCGCTCTCTCTCAAATAAATTCTTCCACAGATGTTCTGTTCACTGTGAAATAAACCTTTCCACAGATGTTCTGTTCACTGTGTCAAATAAATTCTTTCACAGTGTCACTGTGTCAAATAAATCCTTCCACAGATATTCTGATTGATGTCTTAAACAAATCTTTCCACTTATGTTCTGTTAGCTGTCTCAAAAAAATCCTTCCACAGATATTCTGTTCACTGTGTCAAATAAATTCTTTCACAGTGTCACTCTGTCAAATAAATTCTTTCACAGTGTCACTGTGTCAAATAAATCCTTCCACAGATATTCTGATTGATGTCTCAATCAAATCCTTCCACAGATGTTCTGATTGTTGTCATAAATCTATCTTTCCACAGATGTTTTATTAACTGTCTCAAATAAATTCTTCATAGATGTTCTGATTGCTGTCTCAAATAAATCAATCCACAAATGTTTTGTTCATTGTTTCAAATAAATCCTTCCACAGATGTTTTGATTGTTGTCACAAATGAATCCTTCCACAGATATTCTGATCAATGTCTCAAATACTAAGTAAATCCATCTACAGACATTATCTCAATTTAATCCTTTCACAGATGTTCTGTTAACTGTCTCACATAAATCCTTCCACAGATGGTCTGTTCACTGGCTCAAATAAATCCTTCCACTGATGTTTTGATTGCTGTTGTAAATAAATCTTTCCACAGATGTTCTGATTGATGTCTCAAATAAATCCTTCCACAGATGTTCTGTTAGTTGTGTCAAACAAATCTTTCCACAAATGTTCTGTTCGCTGTCTCAAATAAATCCTTCAAAAGATGTCCTGATTGCTGTCGTAAATCTATCTTTCCACAGATGTTCTGTTTACTGTCTCAAATAAATCCTTCCACAGATATTATTTCATTATCTCAAATAAATCCTTCCACAGATGTTCTGTTAACTGTCCCAACCAAATCTTTCCACAGATGTTCTGTTCACTGTCTCAAATAAATCTTTCCACAGATGATCTGTTAACTGTATCAAATAAATCCTTCCATAGATATTCTGATTGCTGTTGTAAATAAATCTTTCCACAGATGTTCTGTTCACTTTCTCAAATAAATCCCTCCACAGATGTTCTGTTAGTTGTGTCAAACAAATCTTTCCACAAATGTTCTGTTCCCTGTCTTAAATAAATCCTTCAAAAGATGTTCTGATTGCTGTCGTAAATCTATCTTTCCACAGATGTTCTGTTCACTGTCTCAAATAAATCATTCCACAGATATTATTTCATTATCTCAAATAAATGCTTCCACAGATGTTCTGTTAACTGTCCCAACCAAATCTTTCCACAGATGTTCTGTTCACTGTCTCAAATAAATCTTTTCACAGATGATCTGTTCACTGTATCAAATAAATCCTTCCATAGATGTTCTGATTGCTGTTGTAAATAAATCTTTCCACAGATGTTCTGTTCACTTTCTCAAATAAATACTTCCACAGATGTTCTGTGTGCTGTCTAAAACAAATCTTACCACAGATGTTCTGTTAGCTATCTCAAAAAAATCCTTCCACAGATGTTCTGATTGCTGTTGTAAATCTATATTTCCCCAGATGTTCTGTTCACTGTCTCAAATTAATCCTTCCACAGATGTTCTGTTAGTTGTCTCAAATAAATCCATCCACAGATGTTCTGTTTACTTTTTGAAATAAATCCTTTCACAGATGTTCTGATTGCAGTCTAAAATAAATCCTTCCACAGATGTTCTGTTTACAGTATTAAATAAATCATTCCACAGATGTTCTGTTAGCTTTCTCAAGTAAAGCCTTCCACAGATGTTCTGATTGCAGTCTTAAATAAATCCTTCCACAGATGTTTTATTCGCTGTCTCAAATAAATCCTTCAAAAGATGTTCTGATTGCTGTTGTAAACCTATCTTTCCACAGATGTTCTGTTCACTGTCTCAAATAAATCCTTCCACAGATGTTCTGATTGCTGTCATAAATCAATCCTTCCACAGATGTTTTATTTGCTCTCTCAAATAAATCTTTCTACAGATGTTTTGTTCACTGTCTCAAATAAATTCTTCCATACATGATCTGATTGCTGTCTCAGATAAATCATTCCACAGATGTTCTGTTCACTGTGTCAAGTAAATCATTCCACAGATGTTCTGTTCACTGTGTCAAATAAATCTGTCCACAGTATCACTGTGTCAAATAAATTCTTCAACAGATGTTCTGTTCACTGTGCCAGATAAATTCTTCCACACATGTTCTGATTGTAGTCTTAAATAAATCATTCCATAGATGTGTTCTGATTGCAGTCTGAAAGAAATCCTTCCACAGATGTTCTGTTTACTGTATCAAATAAATCATTCCACAAATGTTCTGTTAGCTGTCTCAAATAAAGCCTTCTGCAGATGTTCTGATTGCAGTCTTAAATAAATCCTACCACAGATGTTCTGTTCGCTGTCTCAAATAAATCCTTCAAAAGATGTTCTGATTGCTGTCGTAAATCTATCTTTCCACAGACGTCCTGTTCACTGTCTCAAATAAATCCTTCCACAGACATAATTTCATTATCTCAAATAAATCCTTCCACAGATGTTCTGTTAACTGTCCCAAACAAATCTTTCCACAGATGATCTGTTCACTGTATCAAATAAATCCTTCCATAGATATTCTGATTGCTGTTGTAAACAAATCTTTCCACAGTGTTCTGTTCACTTTCTCAAATAAATCATTCCACAGATGTTCTGTTAGCTGTCTCAAACAAATCTTTCCACAGATGTTCTGTTAGCTGTCTCAAATAAATCCTTCCACAGATGTTCCGATTGCTGTCGTAAATCTATCTTTCCACAGATGTTCTGTTCACTGTCTCAAATAAATCCTTCCACAGATGTTCTGTTAGTTGTCTCAAATAAATCCATCCACAGGTGTTCTGTTTTCTTTTTTAAATAAATCCTTTCACAGATGTTCTGATTGCAGTCTGAAAAAAATCTTTCCACAGATGTTCTGTTTACTGTATCAAATAAATCCTTCCACAGATGTTCTGTTAGCTGTCTCAAATAAATCTGTCCACAGATGGTCTGTTCATTGCCTCAAATAAATCCTTCCACAGATGTTCTGATTGCTGTCATAAATAAATCTTTCCACAGATGATCTGTTCAATGTCTCAAATAAATCCTTCTACAGATGTTTTGTTCGCTCTCTCAAATAAAGCCTTCCACAGATGTTCTGATTGCAGTCTTAAATAAATCCTTCCACACATGTTCAGTTTGCTGTCTCAAATTAATTCTGATGTTCTGATTGCTGTCATAAATAAAACTTTCCACAGATGTTCTGTTCACTGTCTCAAATAAATTCTTCAACAGATGTTCTGTTAGTTGTCTCAAATAAATCTGTCCACAGATGGTCTGTTTACTGCCTCAAATAAATCCTTCCACAGATGTTCTGATTGCTGTCATAAATAAATCTTTCCACAGATGATCTGTTTACTGTCTCAAATAAATCCTTCCATAGATGTTCTGATTGCTGTTGTAAATAAATCTTTCCACAGATATTCTGATTGATGTCTCAAATAAATCCTTTCACAGATGTTCTGTTCGCTGTCTCAAATAAATCCTTCCACAGATGTTCTGATTGCTGTCGTAAATCTATCTTTCCACAGATGTTCTATTAACTGTCTTAAATAAATTCTTTCTTAGATGTTCTGATTGCTGTCTCAAATTATTCCTTCCACAGATGTTCCATTCACTTCCCAAATAAATCCTCCCATAGATGTTCTCAAATAACAAACTGCAATTGTAAATTTTTTTGTCCAACTGGTATAATGATATATTATTTCTAAATATTGATATTTTATGTTTATAAAAACTAGACAATGAATGCTTTCTAGTGGCATAAACTTTGTGAATCATAGTTTGAGAATGTACTTATAAAGATGTATCAAACAATGTCACAATGTCACCATGAAAAAAAAATATTGGTATCTTTTTTTTCAGTGAAGGTAAAAACATAAAAACGAAACAAGATAAATCAAAGTGGTAGTTTATGAAAGTAATGATTTAGTTTATATTTATTTGTTTCATATATATGGTTTTCATCAAAGATTTTTTCATAGTTTAAATATTTTTTTTTATATTGCCATTACTCCTATTTTTGTACTTTCTTAAAGACAATGCATTTTTGCTATTTTCAACATAAAAAGTCAAATTGAAATAGTTTTTTAAAAAAATCTTGAAGAAAATTATATGTTGATAATTTTGTGTAGTATCAATGATACTGAATTTATATTGATCTGTAAGTATTTAACAATTTTACACCAAAATTGTAAAACAGACAAAACAAAAATCAGAATGGCCTATTGTGGTGTATCTGTCAATTAAAGTGTTAAAATGCCATATATACATATGAAATAAAAACAAGTTAATGTTTTGTTGTAACATATAGTATAACATATATTAATGCTAATGTTTTCTTTTTGCAAAATACTAGCATATTTACTGCTTCAACAATTAGGTTTTTACACCTGAGCTATTGCTATCTATCTTCTTCTTTCATGTGCCATTTGTCGTGTTTCGTCCATTATGTGTAAACTTTTAATTTTAACCATCTTCTTCAAAACCACTGGGCCAAATTTAATGAAACTATTATGTACATGGCTCAAAATGGGGAAATTGCTAAATATTATATATTTGTAAAAAATATCTTGAAAACTATTAACTTTTTGTATAGACATGTATATTAAAATAATTCAGGTATTGATATGACTTTCTTTTTGATATATGTTCAAGGTCATAGGTTAAAAGGTTAAGGTCAAAAGTGCATAGGAAGACCCATATTGTTAATTATCAAAACTATGAGGATTTTGTAAAGACATGTATATGAGAATATTTAAGGTATTGTTATGATGATTACTTTAATCTATTAATCATGATCATATGTTCAAAGTTCAAGGTCATAGCTATGCAAGAAAACTTATATTGTTATTTATCTTGAAAACTATTAACGTGTATAAGCATGTATATTAGAAAATTGTAGGTATTAATATCATTTTGATATATGTTTCGATGTCATATGTTCAAAGGTCAAGTTCATAGCTGCATAAAAAGACTGATATTGCTTATTATTTTAAAACACATTAACTTTTTGTTGAGACTTGTCTCTTCAATATTTTAGGTATTGGTACAAAAATGATTCAAAATCTAGGTTCATAGGTCAAGGTCACAGCTGGATAAGAAGACTGATATTGTTAATTTTCTTGAAAACTATCAACTATGTCTAAAGGTATATATAAGAATATTGTAGGTATTGATATGACAGTTGTTTTGATATATGGTTTAAGGTCGTATGTTCAAAGTTGAGTTGTAGCTTCATAAGAATAATGAAATTGTTCATTATCTTAAAAAATATTGACTTTTATAGACATGTATAATTGAGTTAAGATATGATAATGATTTTGATATATGGTTTTATAGGTTATGGGTTTAAAGATCAGGGTCATAAGTATACTGAAATAGTTAATGGTTAATCATCTGGAAAATCTCTGTTGTAGCTTAGTTATTACATGCATTTGAGCTATTTATAAATGAACTGTGCCTAGATTTTTCTGATAAAGTAATTTGCCAGTGGATTCCAAACTTTGGAAAACTTGGTTAGTAAGGAGTCTGTTTAAAATCAGAATATTCTTGTATTTCAGGACTTGGTGTAGATGATATTGATATATTTGAAATAAATGAAGCCTTTGCCAGTCAGGCTTTTTACTCTATGCAAAAACTTGGAATACCTTTAGAAAAAGTAAATCCAAAAGGAGGAGCAATTGCCCTAGGTCATCCATTAGGTTGTACAGGTGCTAGACAGATCAGTACATTACTACATGAGTTGAAGAGGAGAGGGCCAAGGTAAATTTTAATCAATATACCTTTATCTTTTTTATCTCCCTTTGCTGTTGCTGTTTTTGTTTAGAATGTAAACCTAAATGAATGTAGGTACAAATCTAGTTTTGACGAGAGAGATTCTACAGCTTAGGTTGTAATAAAAATATTTTTTTTTATAAGAATTGATTAAAAAATGTTCATGAAAGGAAGAAGTGTGGTTTAACCATTGTTGGGTTATATGATTGTCATTTTTATAATGCCCTGCATTATTGATGAGATATATTTTGTTATGGCGCTGGCACTGTCTCTGTGAACAGCTGTATGTTAATGATTTGGTTTTGATCAATCTAAAGACACAAGGTTTTGTTCATTTGATCTTAAACTTGGTAAACTTATTCCCTGTGACGAAATATTTCCAGGGATTGCATACCAGGTCACTAGGTCAAAGGTCAAGGTCAAAGTTACTATAAATAAAAATTTAGTTTCCATGCATTTAAAGATACATAGTTTGTCCAATTGATCTCTAATTTTATTAACTTATTCAAGATGATGAAACATTGCATTGGATTGCAAACCAGGGCACTAGGTCAAAGGTCAAGGTAAAGCTTGCTATAAGTAAAATTCAGTTTCCTTGCATTTAAAGACACAATGTTTGTGTAGTTGATCTTAAACTTAGCGAAACATATTCCTTGTGACAAGACACCACATCGGATTTAAAAAACAAAACAAAAACAAGTCACTTCATCGAAGTGCAAAGTCACAGTTACTATAAAAAGAAATTTTATTTCTATACATTAAAAGACACACCATTTATCAGATTGATCTCAAATGTTGTCCACTTATTCCCGGTGATGAGACACTGATTGTAAACAAATCTGGTCACTAGCTTAAAGGTCAAGGTCATAGTTACTATAAAGAGAAATTTGGTTTTTCTGCATGTATATAAAGTGCACAATTATTAAACTGCTCTAGAAAAATTATGATTCAACTAAATTTGGTATATAGTATTACCATGGTAACATTTCATGCAAGTTCATAATATGACTTAAATAATTTTAGGAGGAATTATATCCCTTTTTTGGACTTTGAGCATCTACAAATATTTACAGATTCAAATGAAATTTGGAATAAATTTATTATATGCCTGTCAATATAGATGATACATATTATATTATAGTGCTACATGTCTGTATAATTTTATAATGCTGTCTGTCTGTTTTCTGTGGTAAATCTCAAGCTAGTTTATGACTCATGACCTGAGTTGAAAACTCAGATGAGCTATTGCTATCCATATTCATCCATTGTCCATTGTCCATCATCTGTCAGTACGTCCTTGGTCAACTTTTTACATTTTAATATTCTCCTCCAAAACCACTGGGCCAAATTTAATCAAACTTGGTCACAATTATGCCTGTATTAAGGCCTTTCAGATTTGCACAAATCAAGGAGTAATGTCCCCTTGGGGCCCCATTAGGGAGGATATAGTGAAAAACTTTTAAAATCTTCATGCATATTAAGTAATTATAAATGAAATGTGACTAGGTATTTTTGATTAATTTCACCATACTTCTTTTGTTTAAATTAAGTTGATATTGAGTTTATCAACCGTTACAAAGCACAGGCACAGGTTGATAACTAAATACTAACCTGGTTTATGCATGTGCACAGGTTAGTATTTGGTTATCTACCTGGGAACTTAATTATTTGTTTCAGTGCAACATTTGCCATTTGATTCTCATAAGCTTATATCCAAAATTAATTTTAAGTTTTTGTTTTTAATTTAATTTAATTTTAATGTAATTTATTTTTTTGCTTCACTTGATTTAACTACCATTGTAACGAAATAAAAAAATTCAAACGGTCAAATTTTACGTTAAAACAAGTATCTTTAAATATAAAACTGTATTTATTTCAATACTTTTATTAAAAAAAATTAGCGATTGCACAAGTAACTCTGGTATATGATAATAATGGTAGACATACCCATTTGGGTTTGTAAGCTCCTATTTCCGAGAGGCCTCCAAGATGCATATCTGATGCATCTACCACATCTGTGAGAGTGTCTAATATGGATTTTTTCTTCGTTTGGAACTTCCAAAAATGTGTATGAGTGATAAATATGTCATTCTTTTTTTCTGTTATAGAGCTATGGGCCTCGATCAATCCTTTCTTTCACAGAATGGAAAGTTTGAGGCTTTTCTCTAACTTAAAACATTGCATTTTTTGTGTTCTTAAAATACAGCTTTTATTATATCACCCTTTCATTAAATAATGGACAGTGGTAGGTTACATGATTTCTTTCATAACTTAATGAACATCAATAGGTAATTCTATAGTGTGTTTAATGAAGTATATTCAGTCATGCACAGGAACACAAAATGCATGTTTTTTGTGATTTGCTCATGTAATACTACAAATCATGCCACATGCTTTCATTTGTTAAGATGTCATCAGATAGTGTAGACATATTTTTACTCGTCAAAATTTACCCCATTAAGCAAAGATATTGAAGGAGAAACCAGTTACTGGAAGTTAGTAATATTTTACAGTGTAGATATTCTGATATTAGTGTTCAGTCTGCCAGTAAAAAGATAAAGTCTGTGCAGAATGAAAAACCAGATGCTTGTGAAAATGTTGACAGTTTTGGTGAGACAACTCCTTATTGATTCTGGAAATATATCATTTACAGTTATTTTACATCGAGTTTCTAAGTCCAAACTAATATTCGTGTGGAATTTAGCGATGTTAACATGGAAATTGTACATGTGTTCAATTTTGAATGAAAAAATGGACTTTATACATTTCTTTGGTGGTTATTGATTTAGGATTCAATGAGTTCAAACTTCTATGGTGTGTTTTTGTTTGTATTTAACACTTCACCTGTAACTGTCGAATAAGTTGATATATCTGTACATTCTGGCTGTCCTTTCAGTTAGTTAATGTACAGATACTTTAACTTATTGGACACTTACAGGTAATAAATGGCGATTAAGCCAGTTTATAATGTACAAAAAAGACAAAGGATGACATCATGGCAATGTTTTAAATCAAGCATATAATCTTCCCATGCCATCCATCTTACCACTGACACTGCAGTAGCACACAAAAACAGCTTCCATTCTAGCAACAACCAATCAAAATACTGATTCTTTTAGTAAAAAAAATAATTTAAAAAAAGATTAACACTACTGAGATTCGAACTTGTGATATTTGAATTGAAGACCAGCGCCTTTACCCACACGGCCATCCGGACTTGTTATTTACAGGTATTTTAATTTGTAACTATTATTGTGTGGTGTCTCTGTCACGCCACGGTATACACAACGTTGCATGTGCCCAGGTTAGTATAACCATGCACACTTCCATCTCAGTTGATATCTATTACGTATTGTGGCAGTTCTAATGTTTGAAAGTTTCTGTACTAAATCTATAGTCTATTGCACTTTGCACAAGCCACGGTATACACAACGTTGCATGTGCCCAGGTTAGTATAACCATGCACACTTCCATCTCAGTTGATATCTATTACGTATTGTCTAATGTTTGAAAGTTTCTGTACTTAATCTATTGTCTATCGCACTTTGCACACAAATTTAAACATATTCTCAGGTGAGCATTAAGGCCCATGGGCCTCTTGCTTTTGTAAATTTGTCTGAGTTAGCTATTGATTGATATTTCAGGGCCTATGGTGTTGTATCTATGTGTATTGGAACAGGTATGGGTGCTGCAGCTGTGTTTGAATACCCTGGAAGAACATAACAAATAATTTATCAGAAACAAAGTCATTGGAAAAAAGTTTAAAAAGCTTTATGATGATATTATGATCAGCAAAAAAAATAATAATAATAATAATAACCAATTGTAGATTCAGTAATATCTTGAAAATAATACACTGTAAATGTAAATCTTAAAATATAACTTACAGTAAGTTTTGCTTTTACTGTGTAGAAAAGACATCTTCAATAAGCTTATCTCTCAATAAATGCTCTCATTAAAGTTTGACCATTGTATAAGAGGGACTCAGTGCAAAATATGATATGAGTGCTGTCATTTTTACTCAAGACAAGGGAGTTATGTTTGGTAAGCCATGTGTCCTGTGTATAGTAGCATTAAGAAGTTATATCACTTTAAATAGTCAAATAGTAAACTTTATTTAGAGATAAAGTAAAGGAAGTAAAGGGATAATTGTTAAAATTTTGATTTAAGTACATATTTAGAAAAAGATTTTATTAATTTTTGATTTGATGTTTGTCTAATTATATGACATGTTTTATCTTATACATTTGTTGAATAAAAATCAATAATGAGACTAAGATTGTTGTAATTATTAATACATCAAAACAATATTGTAAAGTTCAATGCTTTTAAAAGCTGATTAACAACACTTAAATGATTTTACTCTATACAAGTACTGAGGTATATAGTCACTTATTATACTCTATTCATGTACTGAAATATATAGTCACTATATTATACTCTATACATATACTGAAGTTGATAGTTACTAATTATACTGTATACATGTACTGAAGTTAATAGTTACTAATTATACTGTATACATGTACTAAAGTTGATAGTTACTAATTATACTGTATACATGTACTAAAGTTGATAGTTACTAATTATACTCTATACATGTACTGAAGTTGATAGTCACTTATTATACTCCATTCATGAACTGAAGTATAAAGTAAATATATTATACTCTATACATGTACTGAAGTTGATAGTTACTAATTATACTCTATACATGTACTGAAGTTGATAGTTACTAATTATACTCTATACATGTACTAAAGTTGATAGTTACTAATTATACTCTATACATGTACTGAAGTTGATAGTTACAAATTATACTCTATACATGTACTAAAGTTAATAGTTACCAATTATACTCTATACATGTACTGAAGTTGATAGTTACCAATTATACTCTATACATGTACTGAAGTTGATAGTTACTAATTATACTCTATACATGTACTGAAGTTGATAGTTACTAATTATACTCTATACATGTACTGAATGTACTGAAGTTGATAGTTACTAATTATACTCTATACATGTACTGAATGTACTGAAGTTGATAGTTACTAATTATACTCTATACATGTACTGAAGTTGATAGTTACTAATTATACTCTATACATGTACTGAATGTACTGAAGTTGATAGTTACTAATTATACTCTATACATGTACTGAATGTACTGAAGTTGATAGTTACTAATTATACTCTATACATGTACTGAATGTACTGAAGTTGATAGTTACTAATTATACTCTATACATGTACTGAATGTACTGAAGTTGATAGTTACTAATTATACTCTATACATGTACTGAAGTTGATAGTTACTAATTATACTCTATACATGTACTGAAGTATATAGTCACTTTTTATACTCTGTACATGTACTGAAGTTGATAGTCACTTGTTTTTATGCATGCCTTGTTAACACAAATTTTCGACTTCCTCCTCTGAAATTACTTATTAACAGATTTCAATGGGACTTTGTCAGAAGTATGTCTGGTCACTGCAATTCAGATGTTCATGGTTGTGCCATGGCTACTAAAACTAGGTCAAGGTGACATTAGGGTAAAACATTTTTAAAAAATCTTCTCAGAAAGTAATGGTTTGAGAAAAAATCTGATTTGATATTTGGCCTCTCTAGAATCTTAAGCTTATGGTTTGTTCCTTTTGTGACATTGGGTCGAAAAATGGGTCACGTTTTTGCAATAAATTTTGTAAAATGGCTTTAAATTGTTATTACTTGACTTTTTGAACAGATAATGCAGAGGTTTTCTTGAAATGACCTTGAAAATGGGGTCAAGGTTAAAGATCAAGATTATGACATAGTTTGTGACTTGTGCAGTTTTAGGCTATTTTCTTGAAAACTATAAGAGTTTTATAAAATCAAAACATTGTTAAAATGTTCATTTTGACAAATTTTAACAAGCTCCTAGGTACAAAGGTCAAGGTCATAGAGAGACTGAATTTGTTAATTATCATGGAAACTATTAACTTTTTAGTATAGGCATATATTAGAATATTGTTGGTATTAAATATGAGGATGATTCAATGTCATACTTTCAAAGGTCAAGGTCATAACTGCACAAGAATATTGAAATTGTTAATTAACTTGAAAACTTTTAAACTTTTATATAGGCATGTATATTAGAAAATATTGTAGATGTTGATATGACGATCATTTTGATAAATAGTTCAAGGTCATATGTTCAAAGTCACGGTTATAGCTGCGTAAGTATACTGAAACAGTTGACTATCGAAAAGTTAGCTATTGCACTTTAGTTACTAGGCCTACATGCATTTAGCTATTTATTAATGATCTGTGACTTAATATTTCTGGTTAAGTATTGTGGCAGTTCCAACTTGCAAAAACTTAGAAAGTTTCTGTTATTACAGTTATTGTTTTTTTGTACTTTGGAAACTTTTTGGGCATTTCCTCAGGTGAGCGTGAGTGGGCCTGACCTTAGTTTTATTTCTGAAAAGATCGACTTGCACAGCATAGAGTCAAAATTGTTTATTATAAAGACTGAAAATAGATAATAAAACTTGTCATATTCGATGATAAATCTCCTGAAAAAGATGTTTGTTTTAGTCTAACTTTATCTAAGTTTAGATAATATTTTTGTGTCGTAATTATGACGTAGTAGTTCGTAATTACGAAGTCTCAATAACGGCATAACTAAGCAGCAGTTTTGACAAACAATAGGTCTTCGTAATGACAGTACAAGAAACACATACAACTTAGTCGTAATCAAAACAAAAAAGTCCTGAGATGCTGCATCATAATGACGAAATTATTTCATAACTAAGTCAAAACTGCGAGATATAAAGTCGTCAGTACGACACAACTTAGTAACTGGAACTAGATATTAATTCGTAGTCACGACATAATTTTAGGTCCTACGTTGGGTTTTCGCAAGAACTTTCGAATACACCTTAAGAAGTATTTATTAAAGTCCAGGTGATAGAAACACACCTGCCAAGGTGCGATTCTCAGGCAGACTGACAGTTATGTGATTTTATGAGATTTTGAGATCAGTCATTCAAAAATAATACATTTTAGTAATGAATACGGATAATTTTATATATCTCCATTATTTAAGTAATATTCAAAGACTAAATTCTATCATTTAAACTGGTACTGACTGTAATTAAACAAAGAATAATTAGAGTAATAAGCTCGGGCGTGTGTTTGTGACAGACTATATGAACATTTATTATATGACCTGTTTAGATACATTATTATATAAATTTATTAAACTCTTATAGAATATTTTATTAACATAAACCTTTTATGATATACGATGTCAATGGCCTTTCTTTGATTTATAAGTAACTAAAATAAATTTTGATAGATTAGAGTAGTGCAAATATTTTAAGGTAAATTTCGTGCACTCTTAAACCTTATTTATTTAAAGAACGATAAATCCTGTGATTTCTCTATTTTCACTGGAAAAGTGACAATGAAAGTTTTTGTGGCTTTTTTAAATATTAGGTATTTGTTCTTACAATAAGCTTTACACTAGGTGTCTACTTAAATACACTCAAATCAGATTATCTTATTTTTGTTTATTTTCTCCGTTCCTCCGAAAATAAATATTTTCTTGACTAACTATGAAAATAAAACACAACAATTAAAATAGGACGCCTAGTTGCAAGAGCTTTATATATTTAAATATCCACAAACATAATTATATAATATTAAAGAAACATTTGTTTAAAATATTTATTATTTTTACAAAATAATAAAAAGCATGGTACATATAGAGTATAAGGGGGAAATAATAATAAAAAAGGGGGAAAGGGCATGGTGGGTATATATTTGTGCCCCCTTTTTCCACGTCTGGATTCCCTATCTGAATCAGAGTGAGACATACTCTCAGCTTGCAACCGGTTCGAATAACTAAAAAACCACGCGTGTTACTTATATACCCTATCCAGCAAAGCGTGCGGTAGTATACGACACGGAATCAACCACCCGTGAAAAAAATTCAATCACGAGTGAAAATCTTCATACACGGATTAAACGAATAAGTTCCGAAAATAAATTAAAATATTCATAGAACGTAAAGAAATGGATTTATTTTCTCCGTTCCTCCGAAAATAAATATTTTCTTGAGTAACTATGAAAATAAAAACACAAACAATTAAAATAGGATGCCTAGTTGCAAACTCGAACAAACAAAGGTAAATTAAAGACCCAGGTTAAGAGATATTAACATAACCATCTTAGCGGTTAGCGGTATCAGAAGCCCACCTACCATCAGCTTTAATAAGCCTATTAGGCATCTTATTACTAGCAGCCGTTGTAGCCCCTCCACTTCTTAAACTATGCAAACAAAATTTGTTACTATCTAAACCCAAACCTTTAAATGCTGATAAAATAATCTCCCTTGCCATGGTATAAGAAAGACCCTTGGTAGTATTAGTAGCCCGATAAGTACCATGCTTTTTAGAAAAATTAACTGCGGTAAATAAAAAATCATTGGATCCCAACTTAAACCCGCGCACTTAATAAAGTCTCTCAACCATGAAACGGGACAAAGTTTGTTGCCAGTCTCAGATATCACGATAACATTACCCCTCCTATAAATGTCAGTTTTACTTTTTCTAATAGAGATTTCAACATAACCCTGCTTAAACGAAATGTCTGAAAGCTTCATATTAACTAACTCATTAAATCCTAACAAACATAAAACACAGATTCTTAAATTCAAAAGATTACATTTATCCACTCCAAATATGTCAATTAATTTATTCAAAATGTCTATAGTAACAGGTTCCTTTTTATTGATTGGTTTGGCTAAAATTCTCCTACCACCTTCAATAATCAATTTAATAAATTCATCGTCACACGGATTTATGCTAATAGTAAACTTGTGATACCAGTTTATAGTGTAATAGAAAGATTCCAACACAGACACTGAACACCTCTCTGAATCAATCCTCCAAGAAATGAACATAAAATTGAAACTGAACATGGTAAAGCACTAAATTGATGTGAATTACACCACACTCTAAATCTTTTGAAATAATCATCGTACTTCTTGTTTGTGGTGTCGGCTTTTGACTTTTTAACAATCTGCGGCAACATTTGCACAATCCCACCAAAAGTTTCATGGTCTTTAAAATGAGCCAATGTACCCCAATGACTTCTAGTTAATAAATCCTAAAATATATATACAACAAAAGAACAATTAAAAACACGATAAACTTGTCATTAATGAAAACTTTTTACAGAATATAACAAAAAACCTATAAAAATTGTTTTTAAAAACCTTTCATACGAAAAGTATCAATAGCAGAAGACCTCGACACAAAAATACAAAAATACATAAATATATCAATAATACAAAATTAAACAAATAATTTTACTAAAACTGACAAACCAAAAAAAAAATTAATACCTTTTTTTTTTTTTTTTTTTTTTTTTTTTTTTATTTAACTTAAATCCTATATCTATATACATACAAAACCTCCATATTCATACAACTTTTTTTTTACATATACAATGTATATATACTTCGTCTAAATTACTTTTCTATTTTCTCTCTTTTTTATATTAAATTATAATATACAATAGATATATAAATATACTTCATCCAAATTACTTTTCTATTTTCTTTCTTTTACATGTGTATTTATTTATTTATTTATTTATTTTAATATTCAGTTTAATTGCTTAATCAGACATTTCATATCAATTTGTATCGATCACAGGTGCCTGTGGAATGGTTATTTAAGCAAAAATAATTTTTTTCAAGAAATACCAAATTTTTATACTATATTTATGTTAAGGTAAGTAACTTCAAAATCTGAAACGAGGTACCCCCTTGGTCAAGAAATCTTTTTTTCAAACTTTATATTCGATTCGCAACATCGTCGTCAATTTCGTTCAAAACAAGACACATTTATATCCATGAAAACTTATTTCTGCGCTCCACTAACGCTGTAGATAGTTTGTTTTTCGCACTTTTATTCGTCGTTGGGCTCGTAATCCATCACGTTTCAAGTAGAAAATACGGAAGTCAATGTCAAAGCGACACCTACAAAAGAACGATAACTCGGTCGAGTTATTCCGAGTTGTATTGACCCTATGCATAAACCCGAGGTTCTCGAGAAGTTTTGCGGAAAATATGAAACGTGTTTTCTATCAAATTTTTTTTGTGTGCTGTTATCAGGTATAAAAAATTGAAAATGGATAAAAGCAATGTTATATTAAATACAACTTTACATGACTGGTTATTTGAACATTTGGAAAAAGGAAATGAAAATGAATTTTTTGAACTAGTTGAAATTCAAACAAAATTAAAGGAAAATGTAACAGGTATGGCTATTGGAAATGTTTTGAAAAAATATTTCCTGCTGTCAAAGTGAAAAAGGCTCGTGAAAAAAAATAACCGGAATTAGTATAGTCTTTTTTTTGAATGTGTGGCACCATGTGGCACTATCGAAGTTGACCTCTGACGTCAGAGGTCAATTCCGTATATGGAGTTGACTTTTGACGTCAGAGGTCAATTCCTTATTTGGGAAATAGTAATGTGGCACTTCTTATTAAATATGTATGACCTACGAGGTCAAGTGTGATGTCAAAGGTTAAATAATTCATCACTCTATTGTGTAAGACTTTGAGTCGCTTTTTGTAATTCATAAAACGCGGTCTGGTATAAATGGACCAATCAGCGATGAACGCATTCGAGCGGTTCGTTTTAATATAATATTGTGTAAGCGTTATCTACTCACTTTAAGCGCAATTCTTGCTTGTATTCAGGTGTATACGTTGCTTAACAAAAATATTTTACCGCTTTTTATTACATGAATTTAATTTAGTGTTGTTATAGATTTTACAACTGAAAACGGTTGTATAGACACTTTTTTACATTTTAGTGTAAAAATATTTTATATTTTTCTGTGTGATTTAATTATATTCTTTGGAATTCACCATGAATTCAGGTAAGTCAATTTATTTATTTTAGATTTGTTTTTAAATAAATCATATATTTATGTTTTTTGTGAATAATGTCGAAAAAATTATATAAAGTTAAATGTACACATATCGTAGAGTTAACTTATTCCTATATTGCATAGTAAGAATAATACCGCTATCACAGCACACCTGCCGGTATAGATCTCCCTTAAATCTAAACACCGGATATTAAAATCTCAACCCAAATCTATTTATTTACGTTAATCTATGCCATTCAAAAATAAGTGCTTAATTTATAAATCAAAAGTATTTGAGAAAGATCTTTAATTTTATGATCATGACGTTAAATGTGTTTTAAACGATACTTTAGAGAAAAATGTGCATTTAACTAAATCAATTTTAAGTAGATAATTTACGTGTTTTGATTGGTTGAAAGTATTTGTATAGAGACCTTGTCAAACAAATGTTCATACACCGTACTTCGTTTAAATAAAATATTCAAGAAACGGAAAGCATGATCTTAAATTGATGACTCCATTATTTAGAAAAATATTATTTTCAATTTCCGATACCCATTCATTGATATTTTCTGGTTTAAACATAACACATCTATCGAAAAAATAAGATATTGTTCATTATGCTAACTGTTTTATGATTGTAAATGAAACCTCTTTACTAATATTAAGTAGTGGATTTAATAATAAATCTACGGAACATGTCGGGTGTCAGATACATTGTATTTTCATGCTCAGTTTGGCATGCCTCAACTGGTAGGGGTTGTATTATATACAGTAACGATACAGTCATGTCCAAGCTATTCTGAACTTTATTTTAAAGAGCTTTAAAAATTAATTAACACCTGTCAAACACACACAAATCTTATTTTAAGTTGATTTAAATATTCGGGATCAAATTTTTTTTTTCAACAGAATAAAGAAGAAATGATTTTGTATACCCGCGTTTTATTGTGTGAAAGAGTGTATAGATGTTAAGCTACTGCAACTTAAGATACGATAACTTCATTAACTATATGCTTTCGACTATAGAGTATCTGGGACAAAACCAATTTCTTTTAATAGAAACGTACTGTATTGCTTTGAAATATGTAATTATGGTTTCTAATAAGAGGACACGGGTTTTTAAACTATAAGTTTAAAACTATATTGTTTTGTTTTTGTTTCTATAGACTCCCACGATATAAATCTAAGTTTAAGTGAGATAAATAAAGATATTAAAAGCACATTATGTTTTCTGAAAAAAATAAAGATTGATGTAATCGTAGATAATACGAGTGAGATACTAATATTAAAACAAAAGTACTAACCTTTTACTCAAATGACCAATTTAATTACAGAAAACCCAAGTCAACTATCCACTATTAGTTTAGACGGCTTAACCCTACCCGTTTCAAGCCAGAACTTGGAAAACATGCTGGTAATAAATTCACAAGGAATGAAAGACTTGGATATAAATTCACAGGTAAAAACCTAATATAAATAAATAGTCTCTGTATTACACACACGCGTTCGGGTGTTTTACTATTTGATATATTTGAACGAAACTAATTGAAATGATGTGATAAATTTATATGCCTCTTTTATTTATATAGATAATTTATTATTCGATAAGGATTCCTTAATTCTTCTATTTTTTTCAGGAATCAGGTGGATTGGTGGACCAAAATAATTCAGTGGACTTTTTAGAACTCAGTTCGCAACAAATGCGAGACTTGATTCCTGTAAGTATAATTATTGGAAAATATTTAATATCCCCATTATTATATATGCATATGTATAAGTGAATATAAATCGTATATAATTTTTTTTTCTAGGGAGAGCATACCGAAGATGATCATTTAGATTGTGTCACGTTAAATAATAAGGATGATGCTGAGTATCCTAATCATAGGGTATTTATTTTGTTCTTTTTCAGATTTTTATTTGTATGAAGAAATGTATTATATTTTAAATATAGTTGTATATTGATTTATAAAGCTAATGTAGAGTGTTCTATTTATCAGTTTGTAAATTATATGTCTGTTAATTACAAAATTAATAAAAAAAATTTTCTAGATCAATTCGGATTCAGACGAAGAGTTGGTCGCTGTTATGGTAGATTTTGAAAAGAAATTGGCATCGTCTAGTGGAGATGTATTTTATGTAAACAATTTATTTTTTTTGAAGTGACAATAGCTAGAGAATACATTTATTCATGTATTTGGGGTTTTAGTACCCATTCAGAAAGAAGTGATTAATAGTATGAAAGTAAAACGAAACTCCCTTTAATCTAATTATAAATATATTTTGTAGGGTTTCCAGTGTCAACAATGCGAGAAAAAATATAAACACAAGTCATCATTGATTAAACATACTCTGTCAACACATAATAGAAATAGATACCAATGCTTGAAATGTGATAAAACATTTTCATCCTCCTGGTGTAGAAAACGACACGAACTAAAATGTAAAGGAAAGCAGATCGGCCACCTAAGCGGAAGTCAGAAGAACCGGAACCCTCCACAAGTAAGAAAAATCGCACGCCTTCCCCTCTAAGACACTTATACAGATGTCGACATTGCGAGGAACGCTTTGGGAACAGAAGAGAGTTATATGTCCATCGTATGAGAACCCATTTTCAAGTTGGTCATGGACTTCAGGCTAGACCATGGGGTAATAGTCCTGCACCATGGGAGTTTGATGATGGGGAAACAGACGAAGCTTTCAGAGAGGTCTATGAGACAAACGACCATTTGATTCTTGAGCAACATCAAAGAGGCCCAGTAGAAAGCAGATATAACTTTCGTACCCAAAATGACGCCACAGTCGATGAAATGCTACATTTCTTAAGTGACATTTATGAAGAACAACAATACGCTTTCAGAATAAATTTAATTTTTGGGTTTATTCTTCAAAATCGGGAAACTGGAGAATATCGATATTTTGCTCCATTTTGCTTTTGTTCTCGAAGAACAGATTTAAGAAAATTACACAGAATACTTCAAAGAAAGGATATTCTAAATACCATTTAAGCCAATAGACCCGACACAAAATGGATACCAGTGTTGTTATGCAACATAATTTTTAGAGTCACTTCTACTAACTACACAGTAGGTAGCGGTCAAAAATTGCCTAACTATATCAAGGACAAGCGTAGTATTTATTCTTTTGTCACTGATGTCAATACTAGAAAACCTTATGAAGACAATTTATGCGCTTTTCGCTGTTTAGCTCTTCATAAAGGATATAAAATACATGCGATAGAAGAACCTGCCAAAGAATTGTATAAGAAATGGTCTCACTTCAAAAAATCTAATAAAAATTTCATGGTGTGGCCTATGACGAATTTCCCGAGTTTGAACAATTTTTTAAAGTTGATTTGGAGTATACAGCCTACAAGACGATGACAGTTGCCGCTCCATATGCAAATCAAGAGGACGTTTTGACACTACAATGTATGTAACCTCTATAAAAATCATCTTTCTTACATTATAAACTTTCCACAGTTTGCCAAGAAGTTCCAGTGTAGTATGTGTGAGCGTCATTATGACGAAATATTTAATTTTAAAAACCATCAGAATTCTTGCTCAAATAAAACTAAATACGCATACCCTGGAAGATTTTATAAAATGCCAACAACTTTATTTGAAAAAATCGATGAATTTGGAATAACTCTTCCCATAGAAGAACGTACATTTCCTTTGACTTTGAAAGCAAAGTGGAAAACATTGAGGTCCAACAAACACCAAATCTTCGATGGACAAGAAAACATGTACCTATTAGTGTGTCAATTTGTTCAAATGTTCCTGAACACACGGAACCATTATGTATCATCAATTCTAACCAAGATCAGTTGGTGAAAACCATGGTTGATAAAAAGTTTGAGATAAACCTAAAGGTTAAAACCCTTGCGGAAGAAAAATGGGGATGGGTAGAGAGAGAGATTGAAGTTAAAATGAGTAATGATGATACCTTGCTGTCTGATAGCGACAACGAAAATGATGAGGAATATGAAGAAGATAGAAAAAGAGAGAAGTTTAAACCACAAGAACGCTTGCTCAAGGAGTTGAAGTAGTATATGACTCAAGTTCCTGTACTAGGATTTAAGTCTGCTAATTATGACATGAATTTAATTAAACAACACATTGCAACACACCTTAATATGGAAGGAAAAGGTACTTTTACAGTCAAGAAAAACAATAGTTACACTTGTTTATCCACTCCAGAATTGAAATGCCTGGACATTAATCAGTTTCTGGCTGCTGGTTTTTCCTACGCAAGCTTTCTTAAAGCTTATAAAGTTGATGAGAAGAAAGGTTACTTTCCCTATGAATGGTTTGACTCGGTGGACAAACTAGATCATCCTACACTGCCGCCACACGAGCCATTCTTCATTTCGTTAAAAAATGAAAACCTTTCAGACCAGGAATATGAGTTTTGCAACGAATATGGAAAGAAAACAACGTAAAAACCTTCAGCGACGTTTTGGAATGGTATAATAATTTAGATATTCAACCATTTGTGATAGCAGATAAACGCCTTCAAAACTTTTATTGTAAATATATAACAAATACCAGTTAAATTTTGATGTGCCAGATGTGCACATTTCGGAAATTCATTCCTCATCAGTGAAGGAAGGGATTGATGTTTTCAAAACGGCTATCAGTGTTCCAGGCATAGCACGTCGAATGCTTTTCAAATGTGCGAAGACACAGAAGGTCAACTTTTCCTTATGTGATAAAAGTACTTCGGATTTATACCAAACTATCAAAAATGGAATTGTCGGAGGTCCCAGTTTAATAATGAAAAGGCACGCAATGAAAGGAAAAACAAGAATTCACGGAGGTAAACTACATGTATGTCAGTCAGTAGTCGGCTTCGATGCTAATGCGCTTTATTTATGGGCTATCAACAAATATATGCCTAAAGGGCCATTTATAAGAAGAATGACACCAGATTTCAGACCAGAAGTGAGAGATCGTTATATGGCTGCATATTATTGGATGGATTACCTTATGCATGTATCTGGTGGTTATATCAGTCACGAACTCAATTCTGGCAGAGAAGTTAGAGTAGGTCCTTATCCTGTAGATGGCTATCAAGTTAATGGACCCGGACAAAAACCAACAGTTCATCAATTTTATGTAAGGATTCTATATTTATTGTTTTGACTTTTTAAATATTTTACTGCATAAAATGAAAGTAAAGTTGAAGTTGAAAATTACATGAAAACATTCTCAATGCGTCTTAAAGTGGGAGTAATTTCATCTGATTTTTTTTTAGCAGCCGATGTACAAAGCGTACTAACTTATATAAAGCTAGCTATTATATAACTGTACAATAAAAAGATATATATAATAGGTTAAATACTGACAATCTATTTAAGATTAATCACTCGGGTAAAAATAAAATCGTCTGCTAAGTGACTACCTGTCACAATTTTAAAATTAGTATTACAGCTGTTATCTAAAGCCTAGATATTATAGTATAAGAAAATAAAAGACTAATACATTTGAACTTTTGCTTAATGAATTATATGATATCACATCAATCTATTTTCATAAGCAACATTAAATTCACATTTAAGGTGTTTGAATTTAAATTGTTAAACTGTAATACATAAACTTAGTATATGCATTTTTTTACAGGGTTGCTACTTTCATCGACATTCCTGCGCTCTCGCCCACAACATAAAAGCCAGAAGTGGTTAGACACAAGAAACAAGAAATATAAGAAGACGCAAGACATAACCAAGTATTTAAAAGCCAAAGGGTGTCATGTAGTTGAGAAATGGGAGTGTGAGTATCGCAATGAATGCCAAAGAAATCCAGACATCAATTAATATATTAATTCTATACGACCAAACTTTTTTCAAACACATCGTGGAAAAGTCATGGAAAATGTAATTTTGACAGCCGTAGTAGATGAAGAATTGTTTGGCATGATTGAAGTAGATATAACTGTACCAGATCATTGGACTTCAACATATACACATCCAACTATGACCCCCTATGAATACTTTCAAGAAATGTGCCCCATATTTTGTAACACACTGGTTCCGTTCCATTCTATTGGAGATCATATGAAAGAACATGTCGAACAACTCAACTTGTCAAAACACGACAGAAGGTTACTTGTAGCTGGTATGAGCGCAGAGAAAATATTACTTGCCACACCGCTCTTGCGATGGTATTTACTTAAAGGTCTTGTGGTTTCTCGCATATATCAGGTCGTCGAATATCAGAAGCATCGCTGCTTCAGGGATTTTGTCAACAAAGTGAGTTCCTGTAAGCGAAATGCTGATGAAAATCCTGATACTGCTGTCATTGCCGACACTATGAAAGTAATCGGTTATTCCGCTTATGGATCACTCATCATGGACAAGACAAAACACAGAGATATAAAATATGTTCAAGGTGAAAACAAAAGCTATCTCAAGGTTAACGAACCCCAACTTCGCAAACTGGAATGTATAGATTTAGAGGAAGAGTATTACGAAATATCAATGGCAAAACGAATAATTCGCCTTGATTTACCTATACAGCTTGGCTTTTTCATTTTACAGTAGGCAAAACTTCATATGCTCTCCTTTTACTATGATTTCGTGGATACGTTTGTGGACAGGAGTGATTTTGAATACTGTGAAATGGACACAGATAGCGCGTATATGGCTATATCCGGTTCCAGTTTACAAGATATAATAAAACCAGATAAGATGGAGGAGTACAATCATAGCTTAAAAAAAATTTGTACTGACGAAAATGTGGAGCGGATGGATGTGTACATTGGTTTCCTCGAACTTGCTGTGAGAAACATGTGCGCTATGATAAACGAACACCCGGCCTCTTTAAGCTTGAATATGAGGGAGATGAGATGATCTCCTTTTGTTCAAAAACTTATGTTGTTAGAAAATCTACAGTTAAGGGAATAGGCAGCACAAGACAGCTGGCAGACAAGCTTTTGCGAAAAGCAAAGAAATTGAAACCAAAACTAAATTCAGCAGCAAAGGTGTTTCAAAGCGAAATATCAAGTCACCAATGTCTATTTTCTGTCAAGTACTTACAACACGATTATCCAAATACTGTAGAAGTACTGGATTTAGAGCTAGGGGGAATACCATCTTCTCATATTCCTTGCTGAAACGTGGATTATGCTATTTTTATTGTAAACGTAGAGTACTTGATGATGGTATCAGTACGGCTCCACTTGATATTACTCTATGTCCAATACCATTTATAAAGAAAAAACAGTCGGACAATTCAATCACGGAAGATGACAGCGATGATGACGAACTTAATGATTTTGAGGAACTTGACGTTTTACTTTAATTAATGGATAAATAGTCATCCCAATTCTTTGTTTATCGGGTTTCACTTGAAAACAGATATTGGATATAAAGTTTATCATTCTATTATATACATAGCTTCATATTATTTACGTTTTACGCATTAAGATGTGTAATTTCTCTAGTATTTTATGAATGGGTATGTAAGCGAAAAACTTGATGTAAAGTCTCAAATGATCATAGCTGCCTGTGTGGTGAATATATCTATGATTGTGGGTTGTATGTTTGATTTGGATGAGCGGGTATTGATGCGATAAACTTTATGTAATATCTTAAATGGTACTAGCTGCAGCGTGCTGAATATAGCTATGACTATAGGTTGTGTACATGCGTGTGTGAAAGGTAGTATTAATTATTTATTTATATTTTAATTATGAAATTATGTTAAAAAAAATATGATAGCAGAAAAAATAAACTGGTGAAGAAAAAAAATTATGAAAGCAGAAAAAATAAACTGCTCAAGAAAAAAAAATTATGAAAGCAGAAAATATAAACTGCTCAAAAAAAAAAAAAAAAAAAAAAAAAAAAAAAAAAAAAAACTGCTTAATAAATATCATTATAAATGAACATTTTGTAAATTATATATGAAGTTTTAATTTTGTTGTTTTAAATTTGTACAATTTTTGAGAAGTTAAATACTTCAAATTAAAAATTTTTTGTAAAATATTGTAAAGTTTATTTGTAACTTTTTGTAAATTTTATAAGAAGTTTTAATTTTGTTGTTTTAAATTTGTACAATTTTTGTTAAGTTTAATACTTCAAGTTTGAAATTTTTTGTAAAATATTGTAAAGTTTATTTTGCAACTTTTTGTAAATTTTATATGAAGTTGTAATTTTGTTGTTTTAAATTTGTACAATTTTTGTGAAGTTTAATTCTTCAAGTTTGAAATTTTTCGTAAAATATTGTAAAGTTTTTTTGTAACTTTTTGTAAATTTTATATGAAGTTTTAATTTTGTTGTTTTAAATTTGTACAATTTTTGTAAATATCAATTAGAATATTTTGTAAAATTTTGAATAGTGCAGTTTTATCATTTTAAATTTTTATTCTTAATTTAAGGGTTGTAAATTGTAAATATTTTGTATGACAGAAGGAATTGTGGAATAAATATGTGCGTATTAGGAGTTTGAAAGGAGTGTGCGTGTCATGGTAGCTATACTTATGTTTTTGTCTTTTTTTCCTCCCTTCAAAGTCTTTTTTGGCGTTCTAAGCCTTTTCAAAACTGGAAGTTTCTTCTGTAGACGCGCCGCTGTTTCAACCATAGTGTCGCCAGTTTTAGTCTCCTCAATTTTATTCTCACTTACTTTCTTTTCTCCCATTTTGCTCTCATCCATTCGAGGTTTATTATGTAAAGTCTTCACATCACGTACATGCTGTTCCGGTGTTGCATTGGCTGTATAGGTCGTAGTCACCATATTGATTTCATTTACTTTAGGTTCAGAAAAAGTATTGCCGGATTCCAATTTTGCACTCGAATTGTTAATGTCCTCTACTTGTTTTAATAAAGTTTCATATTTTCGTTTAGATAGCAATACTACTTCTTCACACATATTGATCTGTTTGTTCAATTATAGGTTTCGGTACTTAATGAATCAAATCTAACTGTCTCAGCAAAAGTCTTTTCTTCTTTAATGTACCAATAGTTCGATCAGCTAACTTACGTATAATCTTTTGATATGGTTTAAGCTTATTCCTTTGCTTATAATTTTTTGCAAAAATAGTTTTTTCCACTCCTAGTACTTCCCTATAATACAATAGTTGCTGGTGTAATAAACTTAACCATCATGATGAAATGTAAGTTTTAAAGATTCATACGTATTTAAACCATTAATAAAAGAACAGCCGTTCTTTTTTTAACATTAAGTATAATAATAAATACAGGCGTCGGGTCAGTTTATCAGAATGGTGCTTTCTAAACAGATAGCTGATTATTTGAACAAGATTTATTATGACCCCAAGCATGCTGCAGCTTTTTCTGCACCTGAAAAATTATACAAAATTGTAAAAGCTGAGGGAAAATATAACATCGGTCGTCATCGCATTAAGCAATGGTTACAAAACCAAGATGCCAACAGCCTACAAAAACCAGTACGTCGAAGATTTTAACGCAACCCGGTTGTTGTTGGTGGGATATTGCATCAAGTAGATGCCGATCTATTATCGGTAGAAAATATTGCTAAATTTAATGACGGGGTACGTTTTTTATTGATGTACAGTGATATTTTCTCCAGATATTTATGGGTAGAACCATTGAAAGATAAGACGGCAAAAAGCGTGATTGAAGGACTTAAAAAGATATTTGAACGTGGTGGTAAACCTTTCAAGATACGCTTCGATGCAGGAAGCGAGTTTAAAAACCGTTGGGTAAAAGACTTTTTAAAAAAGGATCATGTAGATTATTTTTACACCACCAATTCCGAGATTAAAAGTAATTATGCCGAACGGGTAAATTAAACAATGAAATCAATATTGTATCGCTATTTTCAAGCCAAACAATCCTACGCCTATCTCAAAGATTTACAGTCACTCATAGAAAGCTATAATCATAAACCACATAGAAGTTTAAACTACATGTCACCATCTGAAGTGAATAAAAGCAATCAAGCACAATTGTGGAAATATCAATAAAGGAGGAAAGCCCCAATATCAAAAGTAGGAAAAAGTCGCAAAACTTATAAATTCAAAATAGGTGATACAGTACGGATATCCTATTTAAAATATCAGTTTCAAAGAGCATACGATCAACAATGGACTGACGAAATATTTAGAGTAAGCAAACGTTTTAGGAGAGATGGTATAGAAGTTTACGAATTAACCGATTTCGCAGACGATCATATATCTGGAAGATTTTAAGGTCCCGAATTGATGCGTGTAGATAAAGATGAAGATACTGTTTGGAAGGTAGAAAAAATTCTTTCTTACAAAGGGAGAGGTGAAAATAAACAAGTTTTAATTAAATGGAAAGGATGGCCAAAAAAGTTTAATTCTTGGGTGCTTGCCAGCGAACTACAGAACACATGAGGCATTAAACATGTAAGTAAAAGAACAGCTGTTGTTTTTGCAAAAAAATGTATGCAAATCAATGTAAAATAGAGAAAAACAGCTGTTGTTTTTCTGAAAATAGTATGTAAGTCAATGTAAATTAAAGGAGAACAGCTGTTGTTTTTCTGAAAACTATATGTAAGTTAAAGTAAAATAGAGAAGTATAGCTGTTGTTTTCTGAAAAATATATGCAACTCCATGTAAATAAGAGAAAAACAGCTGTTGTTTTTCTGAAAACTATATGTAAGTTAAAGTAAAATAGAGAAGAACAGCTGTTGTTTTTCTGAAAACTATATGTAAGTTAAAGTAAAATAGAGAAGTATAGCTGTTGTTTTTCTGAAAACTATATGTAAGTTAAAGTAAAATAGAGAAGAACAGCTGTTGTTTTCTGAAAATTAAATGCAACTCCATGTAAATAAGAGAAGAACAGCTGTTGTTTTTATAGAAAATAAATATACATTATTTTTATAATATCATCATTTGTACAATGAGTTATCAGATCCGTCAACATGCAAGTTTTTTAAATTGTGTTGCGTACTTTGACTAGCAACCAGGTCTCAACCAACGAAAAGAAACAAACTTTGTTGCGTTACAATAACATTTTACCCATATTCAACGTTCTTGGCTGGTAAAAAAGAACAACTGTTAAGAAAAATTGTAGTAGAAAAGGATAAAGATATAAGTACAGTGTTTACAGCACCGTTTTGTTTACCGCTGACGACGTCAACCTGGCAAGACATAGAAATCTATATGAAGGATAAACAAGGACATTTATCTACACTCATAGGAGGTAAAGTGAGTTTAACACTTCATTTAAGAATATACCCTTTTTTCATTTAAGGATGGCAGAATTATTTGTACCAGATAATTATAAATGGATTAAGTTTTTTTTAGAAAATTGAATGCTAGAAAAGTTGATTCTTATCAATATGGCCAAGGACAAAAAGGCGGCGGCATTGGCAATTTCAGTCGCAGGACTTACATGATACCCATAGACCATCACGTGAAAGATGACGATAACACTAAAACAACAATACAACCTGTAGTTAAAACGGTTTCACCTGTTGCAGCTAATTTAGAACAAGCAAAAACAAGAACAGCAGCTGTCTTCCCGAATGCCTATAAAAAGGCGATCAAGAAGTAGCTCAGTCAGCCCACAGAAGAAAGCTAAACGGTCAACATCTAAGAGAGTTTCCGATACAAAAAAGAAAAACAATACAGGATCCAAAACGAAGCGAGCAAACGATATCATTGACGAGTAAATATGACGTTCTGGCCACATAATGTACATCAATCGGAAGGCATACCAAAGCAATTTATTTACGTTACCACCAGTACAAAGTGCAGTAGAAAAAAGTTATTTTATCGATTGCCGCCCAGTATCACAAATTTCGGATGGGTCTCCAATCGAATTAAACATTTCTAACCAAGGTAGTGATTATATTTCGAATGGTTCATATCCTAATGTCGCATTTACCGTCGAGTTCATACCAAAAATAAAACAAGGTAAACGTTCATCCCAAATCTTGACATTTAATTTAACATATGCTGTAAGCTTTTCAGTGAGCGTTTTGTGCGTTCTTTCGCATGCACCTAAGCAGTGATGTACTAATGCTGGGGTGAATTGTTGCATAACGCCAAGCGAATCGCAAATATGCTTGGTTACTACTGAAGTAAACTCAGTTCCCAGAT
Source organism: Tegillarca granosa (assembly GCA_029721355.1). NCBI lineage: Eukaryota > Metazoa > Mollusca > Bivalvia > Arcoida > Arcidae > Tegillarca > Tegillarca granosa. Next base: position 17,702,851 of record CM056608.1, read on the forward strand.
CACTAATAAGAGTTTGTGCCACGCCATATGTAGTAAATAAAATTACAATAGCGGCAGAAACTGTAATAGCATCTTTTGTGGGCAATGGTATCCCGACTATGAATTTACTGAACATATCAACTGCTGTTAATATATAGTTATTTCCTTCGTATGATGTGGGCACTGGACCGTGAAGGTCAATTTCCCATGCTTCGAACGGGCATGTTGGTGTGGGAAAAGTTTTTATTGCCATTTTAGTGTGCGCACGCCTTTACGACTTTGACAGTGATGACAAGATTTGATGTAGTCTTGAATTATTTGAACCATGCGCGGGAAATAGTAATATTGCTTAATCTGATCTAACGTGTCCTGTATTCCACCGTGAGCTGCCATTGGTGAATCATGGTGAAGTGTCAATACTGTTGCTATTAGACTCTCTGGAACGACTAATTGATGTGTTTGCAAAGATTTTGTCCGTTTAGATTTCGCTACTCGACTATGAAAAAGTACATTGTCGATAATGAAATAGTCACCAACTTCTATTAGAATCCGCCTCGATTCTTTCTGAGATGCCGGTAATGTACCATCGCAAAGATACACAATATACGGTAAGAATGTACTGTCAGCTGACTGTAAAACTGATATATCCTTCATTGACATGTCGGTACGTGAGACTAAATTAATGACGGTGTCCCTGTTTGGAACATCTAATGTATATGTGTGCCTTGTATTTGAATTGTCACTATCAGTATTTATTGTATTACTAAGCATGTTCTCTGAAATCGAGTTGTTGGCGTCACTACCGATGTTTACTGTATAAGCGTCACCTCGAGAAAGGTGTTCAAAATGTTTCAATATGTCGTTTCTGGGTGTATTGATATCTTGAATATCACACTGAGTTGGCTTGTGAAATCTGATATCACTTTGTACCGCGTCAGTATCGCCTGAAGTGCGTGTGTCATTGTGTGTATCGAAACTTTCACTATCACACTGTGTTGATTTGTTAAAGACGTCGACTTTAGTGTCACTGTCACTAGTATCATAACATGTTGATATGTTGAAAGCGTCATTAGTATTGTTACTATCACTAATCGTGGTTTGTTGATACGCTATGTTAGCATCAGAATTATTAACTGAATTCTGTATTAGGCCCTTTAAGTTTTCACTTTGAAATGGCTGAGATTTTGTTTTGTCGTCAGAATCTGGATAATGATCGAACTTATGAACACGTTACGGTACTGAGTCTCATTTGTTCAAACGTCTATGGAACATTTTTCTTTGTTTCCCTCAATAACGTGCATTCTCTTGATCATCTGTATCAGCGTCATATCCGGTATCTACATTGTCTATTACCTTTAGTCTATTAATTTCTTGTCGCTCGCACTCCGACTTCAAACACTCTTTCCAAAGACTTAAATTTGGCATTTTGGTGTTAACATTGTCTATAACATACGGAAAAAAGGATCCTGTTCGTTTGGACTACTAAAATCAGTGTCATTATTTGTAATCGGATGGCTGCGCGATAAAGCGTCAGAAACACACATTTCTTTGCCTGGTTTGTACTTGATCTCGAAATTGAACTCCTGAAGTATGGCAAGCCACCTCTCGTAAATAGCACCTCTTAAGCGTTTTTGAAAGAGCGGTTTTAGTGCTTGGTGGTCGCATTCAATCACAAAATAAGATCCTCTAACATACTCCGAACACTCTAAAACTGTTGTTGTGAAACCTAAAAGTTCTAGTTTCGTAGGACCATTTTTGCCATTTATTTAAACGTTTAGAGCCAAAGCGCACAACAAGCATGTTCTTGTCTGATGACTGTGCTGGATCTATTTGATATAACATATAACCTATGTCTCGCGATGACCTATCCACTGCCAAACGAAATTGTAAATCAAATCGCGGATATGCCAAAACTGGTGAATTATTCAGCAAATTTTTCAACTGAACGAAAGCTTTTTGATGTACTGGAGTCCATTGGAATTTCACTGTCGATTTCAACAAATTGAATAACGGATCTGCTACCGCTGAAAATTGTTTAATATATTTGCGGAACCATCCGACGAGACCCATAAATCTACGCAGTGACTTGGCATCCTTAGGAGGTGGATAATTACGTATCGCGTCTACTCTATCAGGTGGTGGGGAAATAACGTCTTTTGAAATTAAATATCCCAGAAATATGCATTGCTTTTGGGCAAATAAACACTTAGTGGGTCCTAATTTTAATCTGGCAGCACGAAAATGATCAGAAACTTTTTGCAAATCAGCAATATGTTGCATGAAAGTAGACGAACTGATTAACACATCATCTAAATAGCACAGTGCTATATTGTATGTTAAACCGTGTAAAACTTTTTCCATTAACAATTGAAAAGTGCTGGCAGAAGTCTGAAGACCCATGGGTAACCTTAAAAATTTAAATGTTCCGAAACATGTATTAAATGTTGTGTACTTTGATGAGTGATCTGATATGGGCATCTGAAAATATCCCGAGCTCAAATAGATGGTTGTGATATAATTAGGTTCACGCTGAGTGAACGATTCTGTTAAATCATCCAAGTTCGGAATTTGGTAGCGAAAGTCTTGAATTTGAGAATTTAAATAGCGAAAATCCACGCAAAATCTGTACATAGAGAGTGCTCTTTGGTGTTCGGACTGTCCAGGTTTCGGCTTAGTACGTTTTGACACAAGTACAATTGGACTGGTGATAGGTACATCCTCACTAGGACTTACGGGCGCGATAATACCTTTGTCAAGAAGATCTTGCAATTGATGTCGTAATATTTCCTTCCTATTTGGAGATAATAGATAATGTTGTTGATGCTTCGATTGAATGTTCGGTTTGACATGAATATGATGTTCAACAACATTTGTGTATCCAAGGGACGGATTATCTTTTGTTACAAAAAGGTCTCTATTGTTATATAATATCGCACAACTTTGATTTTTCATCTTGTGAAAGATGTGAACATGATGCTTCAATAGTGAAATTAGTCATAAAAACCGAGATGTCACTATCACTTTTGTTCAACTTAACGTTGTGCACGGTTTTGTCTGACAAAACACTGTCACAAAGAGCTATGTTGTTTGATATATGTGAACAGCTGGCATTTAAACTACATTTTGCATGTACATAACCATTACGAAATATATCACACACATCACAAGAAACGTGCTCACTATCACATATATTGTTTAACTCCATCTACAAAATTATTTGCCCTTGATAGTTGAGATTTGACCTTGACATTATTACATTGTACAGAGCCCTGTCTGGTCTTACTATACTGGATATCAAAAGTATCATCTAACATTAATAACTTAATTAATACATGACCCCTACTTAAATGTATAGGAACAGTATTACAATTTAAAATTCTAACTTTTATGCTGTGGTCAGTAGAAACAGTAACTAATTCTCTAATAGCAAGTAAGCCTAACTTAGCAGTTTGCCGACTTGTAACTGATAGACCCTAAATACCAATTAATATTGATTTAGGTGTTCTACAAAAAGTGGTAATTTCAGTGTTTGCTGGTATAGTTATACTTGAAGAACAGTGCACTGTATATGGCTTCGTTTGTATAGAATTTCTAGAAAAATCAAGTACAATTCCCTTTGCTTGTAAATATTCAGTACCTAGTATAAAAAGGTTGGAACAGTTAGGTAAAACATGAACTCTTAAAGTTTGTCTTAAACCATGAACTTTAACCTTTATAAATGACATGCCTAGCATAGCAACATACTGGTTATTGGCAACTATTACTTTATTATCTGGGAAATCAGTGGGTACAAGAGCAGTTTTATATTTCTCAGGAATTGCACTGTATAACTGATTAGACATTATATTGATTGTGCTGCCCGAGTCAAGAAGTGCTAGCACTTTGGTACTTCCAATATGTAAGGGCAAATACATTAAACCGCTATTAGAAAAAGTACAGTCACTATCTGAATCAGAATTTTCAAAATCATCATTAACACTCATAGAATCTGAATCTGAAATATTAAAATCAACATTATTAGTATTTTCACATTCATATTGGATATCACTACAAGTGTCACTCTTTGTTACCATCCTTTCTGGTGGTGGACTGCGTCGACGCGTCTTGCAGTGCCCCTGTGATACTGGCGTCCGCGTCGGGGAACGACCGGGGCGCTCACGTTTCCCTGATGTTGAATACAGTTCAATGCAGAATGTCCATTCTAAAAACATAACTGACACGTTACATTCATATCAATTTTCCTCTACCTGACCATGAGCATGACTTGCGAAAATGTCCACTGCAACCACAGTGAAAACAATTGTTGTTTGCTGGAACTGTATGCAATACCTGCGGCATAATATCTACTGGGCAGCTACTTGCATTAGCTGGCACTGTGTGTAATGCCTGCGATGTAATGTCTATGGGATCCTTCTGAACTAGAGATTGGCCCATCTTTGAGCATTCTAAAGCCTCGTTAATGTCTTTGGGACGGCTAGCTTTCACGAAAAACTGTAACTGACTGGGTAGACCTTTTATGTATTTTATTAGTAAATCAAGTGGTGATTTTCTTAGTTTCATACCCAACTTCATGAGGTTAGCATGATAATCTTCAATTGTCTGGCCTGGTAAAAGTTTCATATTTTGAAAATTTTCTGTCTCCACATATAATGAAGCACCACGTGTGGTGTCGGGGCAAATGTACGTGGAACTAAACTTGGAACATAATAATTGCCAGGATTGTTTTACAGTGTCAGACAAAGATTGAAACCAAACATGTGCTGGACCAGCTAGGTACAATGAAAATGCTGCAATAAGTTTAGCATCCCTTTCTTGACTGTAGTTAGTTATGACCCCTTGATATGTCAAAGCTGCGGTGAAATCAGATAGAAACTTCGAGGCATCTTCGTTTGAATAGCCATTGAATTTTACAATGCTTGTTGGCAATGACGGCATGATCCAATACGGATGTTTCGGGTTACGCGCTCTCGTATCTTTGAAGATAAAAAGTGTCTACGACATGTAACAAAAGTTCCACAGGGTCACTTCCGGTACTACGGGTTACGTGTAAACAAATCAGTCCACTAGTTCAAGCACCGGGATTATTCAAAGATATGTGTTTGTCACGATATAATTTCGGATTAATCTATATGAGAACTGTTTTCTATCATCTGTTATGCTAAAATTATCAAAGAGCGCACGAAAATGTAAATAAAAGGTTGGTCACTATCACATATGTTATTAAGATTTCGTTTGCCATTGGTTACTTTGGTACAAGCTGGATATTTATTTATTGTAGTCATTTTATTTCCCAAATTGTCTAAGAAATCATGTTCAACCAGTTCCATTAAAGGACTATGGATCAAGTGTTTATAAAAAATTATATGATGTGATTTATTTGACCAAAAATGTAGCCAACTTCCAGTATTGAAATATAAATTCTGAACTAGTATTTACCTGACAAGCAATATGTGTCAAAATGGATATAATCATCTGGTCTCATATTAAAACCTCAAATTTTCAATGTTTGCTTCTTAACATTTTATATATTGCTAGAGATAATATGATTAAAAACTATCCACTTTGGATTTAATTTTGAATCACAAGAAATGGAATCTTTTGTGAGATCTATCTTTCAGAAACAGCTTGTGTATTGTTACTGGAAAGTAATATATATTAGACTTGCTTGACTTACACAGGATTCCAAATGAACCAATAAGGCATGCAGTCAAGGCTCAGTTTGAAACCTGACTAAATTTTTTTGATATTTTCAGCTACTTTTTGACCTTTAGGAGTTTTAGTGAATTAAAACAATAACTTTTAATATTTTTCTAACATTTCTTAAAATATCAACAATGATTAAGAGGGTACATATATGTCATACTTTACAAAGTCAAGTTAATCTCATTTTTATTGCTTTATTCAAGATCATTTGTCTTAAAAAGAGACATCATATTAGATGAAGTGGAATAATTTTGCATAAGTCTGCTGCTTTAATGACAAAACAGTTATTTCTTATCTTAACACACCCATTGATATGGAGCATCTATAAAACTTTTATCAAAGACCACAGGCTTATTCTCATTACAGAATGCTTAGAAGATAAATCCGCTTTTTCTTAAGTCACTGGCTACAGAATCCAAGTGGTTACAGCAAAAATAACATAAGCCTAAATCTAAAACATCTCCCCATTGTGGAATCCATAAAAGTTGACTGAAATTAAGAACATGTTTTTCTTGGTATAGGCCTCTACTGCCTAGCTTGCTACCAGCATTATGGACTGTAGGTCTACAATGCTTATCTTCTACATTGTAGACTAGTTAAACTCTCAAAAAATCACTTAAAGTATGCACTAGTACAAGCAGCTCAAATACTTGTGAAATCATGTAAATAGTAAAATTGTTCTAAGATCAACACTTGAGATTACCATTTTTTATTTGTTTTATCAAGAATAGCTGAAAAATTGCTGATGCAAGGTAAACAAATTCAGTTGATTGGGATCTAAACCATAGCTGAGAGATGCCTTAACTGCCTTGTAACCAAAGCCCTTCTTTCAAAGGAGAAGATTAAAGTTTACAAACAGATATAAGCTTTGCCATGCTATTCATTCTGATAACTTTTACCAGTCAAAGAACAACAACAACCATCCAGTGATTTTCTAGCAAATTTTATTATATTTTTTAAGAGATATAATCTATCCGAAAAATGTGTACTTTGTACACACACAAAAGTCTGATGGCTTTTACCAGTCAAAGAACAACAACAAACATCCAGTGATTTTCTAGCCGAAAAATGTATACATTTGTATATGCACAAAAGTCTATCTTTCGATGTCATATAATAAATCATATTTTGACAACATTTTTTATCTTCCATGTGTTCTTTTAATGTCAATGCTCCTTTGGCTGGAATACTCATTCAGATATACACATGCAAATCTAAAATTAAAAACAAAATAAATCATGTTGTCATTAGAATGCTAATGAAAATGGATAAAAAATGACATGCATATTTAGCATATACATATTTAATTTACACTAGGCACATCACAAGTAGATCCATTCTACTCATCATTCTTGAATACTCTTAAATAGTCAAAATGTAATTTTAAAATACAAAAATCATAGGAAATTACACCTTTTGATGCTAAACTACAACTAAATTGGTGATGAGTACACAAAAAATCTGATTACATGACAAAGTCTCAAGTAGTCTTAAAAATTTTATCTGATCTCTGTTATACCAATCTGTGTAAACAGATATATTCTTATCACAAACTGGTTCCAAAAGGGCTTCCATTTAAACAGATGGCACTGTAAACTAGATTGCCTGTGTAGTGACATTGTCCTTACTAAAGGGTTAGGAACCCACTGACTATAAGGCACATTTTTTCCAATGACTGTACCATTAATGTAAAAGACTCCAGAGTCCAGACTATGGTTTGATCAAAATTGTACTTATCCCAGTTTTTGTGACACGAAGTGACTAATACCAAAAGTACAAGATTCCCTTCAAAGGGAATACCAATGACAAATCCTATCAAACAGTATCTGGTAGACCATCAGTATCTGACATCAGTTTTGCAACTGGGTGCAATCAAGCAATGTAATATCATGGCACAAAACATGACTTGATTCTGAACCCACAACCCCCAGCAGTGTCTCCAGAAATCCAATAAAACCAAAAGAATATAGCTATGTCACAAAGAAATCTTCACTAAATAAATTTCGAATTTACATAAGTTAATATTTATTTTATACTTAACTTAAAACCAGTCTGTTATTTCTTAAGTACTTTAGATAACATTATATTCTACTGCTCTATATTTTTGAGCTGGAAATATGCAAAATAAAACAGATGTGTCAATGCAAGCTGATCAGATGTCACTATGGCTTGTCAGATTCACAACAGTCTTATTTTGCAATTTTACATATACAGGAATCAGGTACACATTCTATAAGAAAAACAAAAACACAATCAACATGTATGTCTAAATCACTAGCACATATTTTCAGTTCAAGCAGTTTAAGGGACTTTTACAAAGTTGTTTTGAAATCATTTCACAAAAGTTAGGAACTACAAATTAAATATCAAGCCAATATATCCATGTATTGATCCCCCTAAAAGGGTTTTCAAATTTCAGTAATCAAATTGTTATCATCTTGAACAATATAAAGACATCTCTTAGGTCACAAAAAATAAATACATACAACAGAATAGGTTTGCAAGCAGTATAGTAGCTCAATCTATGTACGGTTGCATTACCGTATAACTTTTAATTTTGGTAAGACCAAGTCTCACTTTGACAACAGTTTCAAGCAAATAAATATTTAGATTAATTGACATACGAAACAATGCTTGAACTGCGGAGAAACTATATTAAGTCAAGAAATTATTGGGAAAAGTTTTTGGTTCCTGGTCTATTCTAATATATAACTTAACTTCTTAGTATACCCGTCACGTATTCAACTTGAATTTCAAGCTACAGATTACAATATGACCGATATCAAGTGTCATTTGTGCAGCTGAACGCATATAAAATATCAGACTTTCTCTTTTTATGATGCTTTGAGAATTAAAGGAACTTATAAGCCTAGATTCATTTCAATTATACCGTAGTTATTACTTACCAAGCTAATTTTTCTCGTTTTCATGGTCAGCTAATGTGTATTGCATCCAAACCGGAAATAGGCATGAGGAACCAAAACAGAAAATCACGTGATTTTGGGCATATATAATATCCGGAACTGGCCCGGAAAACGGTAACCCGAAACATCCGTATTGGAAACTGGTGTAACCTGTGGATTTTAGACAACCCTAGGTTTATTATTAACAACAGGGTGACCAGTGTTATTATTATCTCCTGTAAATAAAGTTTTCTTACAGTCAAACTGGGGTGTTGGTTCATATACTGGGGTTTGAAATATTTCTTGCCGCACCACGTGGCATCGTCTTGGTTGGAGGCCACAGAATCCAATAAAATGTTACGGTTTTGCTGTGTGGAACTATCGACATATTGTTACTAAATTGATTAAGATTCTCCACCATGAATCAGTTCCTCATACTTTAAAGAGACTGATATCTTATTAATGATAAAATGTTGACAAATCCACGTTTCGTAACTTTGATATTTATTCCGGAATTACATCTTATATCTTTAAATTCTAAATTGGAAAATGATATATGACCGGATCCATCTCTTCATGATTTGTAATATACACAACACAGTTTATTACGTAAAGGTTGTATAGAGCAGACGACATATATTCCGTATGTTGTTAATCCTCTCGACGTAGCATATAGTAAACAAAACAAACCCAGGTTAGTGTTAGATGCACGCCATGTTAACCCGTATTTATTTAAATTTAAACACAAATACGGAGATGCTTGCACTGCCAGGGAAATGTTTAAAACAGGTGACTATTTATTTTCATTTGATCTTAAAAGTGCATATCACAATATATCAATATTTCCACCTGATAGATCTTTTTTAGGATTTGAGTGGAAGGGTAATTTTTATTTTATTTATTTTATTTTTTTTTTGTGTATTGCCTTTTGGTATATCAACGGTTGGATATATTTTTACTAAAGTGGCTCGGGAAATGGTGAAATATTGGAGATGTAACGGCAAGAAAATTATTTTGTATCTTGATGATGGTTTAGCTGGTTCAGGATTATATAATCAAGCAGCTCTTGTTAGCACTTGTATTAAAGACGATTTGGAAAAATTCGGATTTGTCATTGCAAATGAAAAAAAATCACTGGGATCCGGTACAAGTAATAGCTTGGCTTGGTTTTGAATGGAATATGAGTACAGGTAATATTAAAGTATCCGAGAGTAGAATAAGAAAGTTAGTGTACAGCATAGAACAGATGCTTATTCAGCATGAACATAGTACAAGCTTGTTCAAAGCTAGGTCTTTAGCTTCTATTGTTGGTCAAATTATATCAATGAATACTGTATTTAGTGATCAGGTACGTCTTAGATCAAGATATATCTATGATTGTATTTTGTTTAAAGCAAGCTGGGAGGCTTATGTGCCTATATCATTAAAAACTGTAGAAGAGCTTAAATTTTGGTTTGATAATGTAAGGTTCATTGTTAAGTATTGTTACTGGTGAGGAAACAGTACAAGTACAGATTTGCTGTGATGCATCAGAAATTGGCTACGGGGGTCATTTGACTATTGGTTCAGAGGATGAACCTGCAAATCATTATGATTTGGTAGACATATGGTCTGTGAGTGAACGTACTAAAAGTTCTACTTGGAGAGAACTAGAAACGGTATATAGAGTACTAGAAAACTCAGTTGAGTTGATTCATGATAAAAGTGTTAAGTTACTGAGTGACAATAAAAATGTGTCATTAATTTTTTGAATTGGCAGTAGAAAGCCATGCTGCATGATATTGCCATGAGAATACATTCATTTTGCACTGATCATAACATCTCTTTAAGAGTGGATTGGATTCCAAGAGAATCTAATATTAGAGCTGATCTCCTTAGTAGATCAGGTGATGGTGATGATTGGTCAGTTACTGAAGGAGTATTTAAATATCTGAATTCCCTATGGGGAGCATTTACATGTGATAGATTCGCTTCTAGGTATAACACAAAATGCAGTAATTTTAATTCCAAGTACTGGTATATGGGAATATCAGGGGTTGATGCTTTTAAAAAAATGTTTGTCACATGATAATAATTGGCTGGTACCATCTCCAAATGTTGTTCCACGGGTAATCAGTAAACTTGAGTTGGATAAGGCAGAGGGAACTTTAGTTGTTCCAGAGTGGAAATCAGCACCTTATTGGCCATTAATTTCACCATTGGGTGCAAGTTATGGTGATTTTATTAAATCATGCATTCATTTGAATGGCAACGACTTAATTTGCAAAGGAAAAGGGAAAACGGAGTGTTTGGTAAAAGGGAATTGAAGTTCCACTTTGTTGCTCTACATATTAGATTCTAATTTGTTTTATTCTTTATTTAATAGGTATTCAGCTAAATGAACACATCAGCAACAATGTTTTGGACAGTGGTATTTCCATGGACAGTCAGCTGTATAAACTTTATCTGAAAATGTGTCAGTTGTTGTTAGGTAGTAAAAGTAACAATACTATCGGATCTTATTTTTATGGTTTTAAACGTTGGGAGAATTTCATTACTGGACATGGACATTGTGCTTTACCTGCGGAACCAATTCATGTTTCTTTGTATTTAACACACTTGATAAACCAAGGTTCTAGTAACCATCCTGTTCAAAATGCAGTGTATTCTATAAAGTGGGCACATAATGTAAACGGATTTCCGGATCCGACTTCCAATTCATTTGTGTCATCTTTGTTGGAAGCTAGTAAACGTGTTTCAAGTCATAAAACTATTAAAAAGGACCCAGTATCCACAGAGCTGCTTATTAATTTGTGTTATATGTATCGTGATTCCACGGATTTATCCGTCGTAAGAGATTTGACAATGATTTTGTTAGGATATTCGGGATTTTTAAGATATGACGAGCTTAGTCCTTTGCTTTTTGGTGACGTTCAAGTTAAGCATGACTATTTAATTTTCAACATTAGTAAAAGTAAAACTGATCAGTTCCGTCAAGGTCATGAGGTTTTGATTTCACAAGGGAATACTGTAGCATGTCCGTATGAAATGTATTTGCGTTATATTAGGGTTTCAGATATTTCTTCTCAAGAAATGTTTTTATTCAGACCTATTTTTCATCCTAATGGAAGACTAAAGCTTATTTATAAAACAAAAAGCTCAGCTATACTAGAACTAGAGAATGTTTAGTTTCTAGATTGAAATTAGTCTGTAATGATCTTAACATAGGTTTACATTCTCTTAGATCTGGTGGTGCAACCACTGCAGCAAATTCTGATGTGAATGATAGGTGTTAGAAAAAGCATGGGAGGTGGAAGTGTGAGAGTAGCAAAGATGGTTATATTGTAGACTCTGTAGACCATCGTTTGCAAGTTTCTAGGAAATTAAATCTTTAGTTCGATACACCGTTCTTTGTTATTCTATCGTCAACGGCGGGCTAGTCAGCAAATAAATATTTGCATTTTATGTTTTGTTATGCATGTTGTATAGGATATACATGTATTTTCCCGCGTTTTATCAAATAGCGGGAAAATAATGTATAAACGGTGCGTGTTAGCAGGGTGATGCCGTTGAAAGGACCAGTGGCAGTGTAGTATATGGTCACGTGTTTTAAAGCGTGGAACAGGTAGGCCTGCTGTTCATTCTCTAGCCGCACGTGTTCGGGATAACAACTCAAATTAAATTTTTATGTATTTTTTATTTCACTTGTAGTATTTAATAGTCCAATATTATTGTGAAGGTCCGATCACCACCTCACGAGACAATAAGTGCATGTCTTTCGGACACAGATATCTCTTTTCGGTTTTAAAAAAAAACCGTTTGAGTTTTTTTTGGACGGCTGATTGTCGAAGACTGAAGTGTATAATCTGATTTTTGTCATTGAATACTGATATTGGTATAATGTTAATTTTTTGGTTCATCTGTTGAGCATGTAATTATGTATTTATATAACTTGTAATAAATCCACGGCTATCGTCTACGGCGGGCAAGTCGGTATCGGCTATCGTCAACGGCGGGCTAGTCGGCAAATGAATATTTGCGTTTTATGTTTTGTTATGCATGTAGTATAAGGTATACATCTTCGTATACGATAAAAAAAGAATAAGTTCCGAAAATAAATTTAAAAATTCATAGAACGTAATGAAATGGATAGCTCTTTATTAGTTCGAAAAGTTCTAGTTTAATTGTAAATGTGGACGTGGATAAATTAAAAAAAAGTCACTACGGGCGCATTTTTATAGAGTGAAGATAAATCATAACGTAACAATAATCAAGATTTTTCACTTATACTGAGATAGTAAGTTCTGAAAAGACCTAAGACATTAGTTTCCGCAATTGAACAGTACTGCCACTTTAGGATCCGCCAAAAGTGAATTTCTACCCTAGGCTCTGTGATCTGAAAGCATGTCATTTAGACCATACGGCTATCTAATCCTAAATCAAGCACATTTGAAAATATATATAAGTATAGATCTATAAATTTCAGCAACATAAGTTTTAAAAAAGCATCAGCAAACAATAAAGGTTTAAAAAGACGACAAGCTGTAACATAGACTTAAAACGTTAAAAACACTACAACAAGATATACAATAAAAAAAAAAGAAAACACACTTAAAAGATACAACAGGATATAACAAAATACAAACGACAAGAGATATACAAATAATTGATTAAAATACACTCAACAAGAAATGCAACACTCAAAACAGAAAACACTCCACAAAAAATGGAACCTCGAAAACAACACACTTAACAAGTTTCACAAGACAACGAAAAACTCAATCAATAAAAACATTGAATACGAGAAAACAAAAACATACTCAACAAGAGATACAACACATTCAAACAAATAGTATTCAACAGGTTATACAAACACAATACAACAAAACACACTTAACAAGTTATACAACACAATAAAACAAAACACACTAAACAATATATACAAACACAATAAAACAAAACACACTTAACAAGTTATACAAAAAAATACAACAAAACACACTAAATAAAATATACAAACCCAATAAAACAAAACACACTCAACAAGTTATACACGATACAACAAAACACACTTAACAAGTTATACAAACACAATACAACTAAACACACTAAAAAGGTTATACGACACAACAAAACAAAACAAGACTTACTTAATAAGTTATACAACACAATACAATAAAATACACTAAATAAGCTATACAACACAATACATCAAAATACACTAAATAAGTTATACAACACAATACAATAAAATACACTAAATAAGCTATACAACACAATACATCAAAATACACTAAATAAGTTATACAACACAATACAACAAAACACACTTAATAAGCTATACAATACAAGACAATACAACAAAACACACTCAACAAGTTATAGAACACAATAAAACAAAACAAACTTAACTAGTTATACAACATAATACAACAAAACACAATAAACAAGATATAAAAACATAATACAACTTATCATAACTTATAAAACACAATACAAGAAAACACCCAACAAGTTATGCAATCACATTAAATCGAAACACAATAAAACTTAACAAGTTATACAAATAGAATACAACAAAACACACTTAATAAGTTATACAAACACAATAAAACAAAACACACTCAACAAGTTATACAAAGTTACAAACACAATACAACAAAACACACTTAACAAGTTAAACAAATAGAATACAACAACACACACTCAACATGTTACACAACACAATACAACAAAACACACTAAACAAGTGTAACAACACAAACAAAACACTCAACAAGTTTTAGAATCACAGTGTAACAAAACACAATTAACAAGTAATTCAAATAGAATACAACAATACAACAAAACACACTTAATAAGTTATACAAAAAAAAAAAACCACCAAAACACACTCAACAAGTAATACAAAAACAATAAAACAAAACACACAACAAGTTTTAGAATCACATTGTAACAAAACACACTTAACAAGTAATTCAAATAGATTACAACAATACAACAAAACACACTTTATAAGTTATACAACACAATACACCAAAACACACTCAACAAGTAATACAAACACAATAAAACAAAACGTACTCAACAAGTTATACAACACAATACAACAAACACACACAACAAGTTATACAACACAATACAACAAATACACCCAACAAATTATACAAACACAATAAAACAAAACACTTAACAAGTTATACAACACAATAAAACAAAACACACTTAACAAGTTATACAACACAATACAACAAACACACCCAACAAGTAATACAAACACAATAAAACAAAACACTTAACAAGTTATACAACACAATAAAACAAAACACACTCAACAAGTTATACAACAAAATAAAACAAAACACACTCAAAAAGTTATACAACACAATTAAACAAAACACACTAAACAAGTTATACAAACACAATAAAGCAAAACACACTAAATAAGTTATACAACACAATTAAACAAAACACACCCAACAAGTTATACAACCCAAACTCCAAAGTGAAAAAAAAAAAAAAAAAAAAAAAACTCACCATACAAGTTATACAAACACAATAAAACAAAACATGATTATTCAACACAACAAATCGAAACACCCAACAAGTTATACAACACAATTAAACAAAATTAATTCAACAAGCTATACAAACAGAATACAACAAATCACACTTAATAAGTTACACAACACAATACAACAAAACAGTCTCAACAAATTATTCAACACAATAAATCGAAACAATTTATATTTATAAGTTATACAACACAATTAAACAAAATACAGTTAACAAGTTATACAACACAACAAAACAAAACGTACAAAACAGTTTATACACGATAAAACAAAACACACTTAATATGTTATACAACTAAATAAAACAAAACACACCCAACAAGTTATACTGTTACATTTTTAACAAATGTTCACTTTGTAAGCTAGCAGGGGATGGGGGGGGGGGGGCATGTTTAAAGGTTGTATATGGTGTGTAATGGGGAAAAGTGTTTTATCACTATTATTTCTAAGCCAAGCAGTAATCTACTAAAATATTACTGCTATTTAATAACATGCATTTTAATATCACTTAATCTATGTTTTAAACTGTATATTCATGTTTATTTCACACACCAAGTGAAGGGGGTCGTGGTATTTAAAATTTTATTTGCCCATTATTTATTGTTTAAATTAGCAGGGGACAATAGTAAAGAAACGATAGAGAACATTATTTCAGTCATGAAAACTTCGATTGAAGTTGTACAACTGCTTGAGGAGAGATTTATTTTCTATAAGGGATCTACGAGAACCATCGCCATCTTGAAACTTACCATTTCGGTCGACCCTTTTTCTTGACCCTTTTTAGGGGTCACGTTGGTCGAAATGACCTTTAGGGATTGGCTGGTCATTCCGGTTGACCGTATTTGTTTGGTCGACCACGCCCAGTATATAAAGCGGTCCAAAGTTCGGTCGCGAGTTCCTTTTTGCCTTTGTCTGCATCCAAGACGCAAGCAACCGTTCCATCTGGTTTTTCACGTGACCGAGCAACTTGCCTTTGAAGGTACATACTTCCAATAAAATGCGCACCATTCAGTAATAAGTAGCTAAATTAATCCAAGTGAAGTCCATATCCAGGGCTTTTGCTCTCATCGTATTTCCACGATGAGCAAGCGTACCAGTTGACATGACCTTGAGACAGTCCTTTACCCAGCCAATCCCTCGCCATTAGCCTTCGACAGCCGATGTTCTCTATCAAAAAGGGTAAATCTATCGGTTTACGATGTTTTTGTTTTACATAGAATTATTTTGGGGGATATTTTTCTAAATTTTAGAGTATTTTAATTTCTGAATTTTAATTATTGCAATGTCGCTCAGTTGAGGACGTATTTATTTTGTGCACACCTGATACAGGTGTCACACGGGGTGTTTTTGTTTTGTAAATCCTACCTATTTTTAGAGAACCATAAATACTTTATTTATTTTGTTCTGGGGCATTTTGTTTCAAACTAGGAATTCATGTTTTACTTTTAATTGGAAAAGACATTTTTAGATATATTCAGACCATTATTTTTTTAGTCAAATTATCTAGTTAATTCCAGTTAATATTTGTTGAGAGTCAGTGGTAGTGTAGTGAAATGTATTTTCTTGTAAATATTGCTATTTATTATTTTCCAAATTAAATACTTATTAACAATTAAAACTCCATTTTTAAAGGTCAGTTGTTGTGGAAGTTAGTTATTTCAGTTCATTAGGGTAAAAGTGAGACCACCTCATCACTGAAATTGTACCGTCTATGTACCAAGAATACTTGTAGATACCATACAAGTATAGTTGCTGTTTTATACCATGTTTAGTTTCAGTACAACCACCTAGGTTCAGTTTATTACTTATTTTAGTTGACTTTATGATTTCATTGGTCAGGTAGTTTTAATTTTATATTGAATCTTAAACTCAGGCTTGTATGTTAAAAAGGCTACATACTGGTTTAGGGTTTCTGTGTGCCTTCTCATTTATACTTGTTTAACCACACCACCAGAATACTACAGCAAGTACAGCTCACTGGACTTACCATCTAGAGCAGTCATTCAGCTAGAAGATCAACATCCCATGCAGATGATGTAACCAAACATATGACAGTTACCATGCCTAACCTTTTATCTCCAAACCAAACTTTGACTTACCTACAACTCTTACAACAAATCTATACTGGTTTTACGGACCCACACATTATGTGTATATTTTTCCTCACATTGCGAGGTGGTGGCAGCTCTACTTTATTAATTATAACAATGATTATAGCATAATGTACACTGAAGATCCGCTAGACTACGTAGCAGCTCTTGCCTCCCTGTGCCTGTTTAGTGATTATCTCATACCCGGGTAAAGTATTCACCATGCACATAGGTGGTAAGTGGCCTGGCGTTACAATACAACACAATATATCAAAAACGCCAACCAGTTATACAAACACAATACAACAAATCACACAAAATACGTTATACAACACAATTAAACAAAATACAGTTAACAAGTTATACAAAAGCAATACAACAAAACACACTTAACAAGTTATACAAAACAATACAAAACTAAATACACCAAAAAAAAAAAACAAGAAAAAAGTTATACAAAACAATACAACAAAACACACTAAATAAGTTATACAAAACAATACATCAAAACACTTAACAAGTTATACAAACACAATACACCAAAACACAATAAAAAAGTTATACAAAACAATACAACAAAACACACTAAATAAGTTATACAAACACAAAACATCAAAACACACTAAATAAATAATACAAAACAATACAACAAAACACACTTAACAAGTTTATACAAACACAATGCATCAAAACACACTAAAAAAGTTATACAAAACAATACAACAAAACACACTAAAAAAGTTATACAAAACAATACCACAAAACACACTAAATAAGTTATACAAAACAATACAACAAAACACACTAATTAAGTTATACAAAACAATACAACAAAACACGATATTTAGTAAAAAAAATTATATAAAATAATACAACAAAACACACTAAATAAGTAATACAAACACAATACAACAAAACACACTAAATAACTTATACAAACTCAATACAACAAAACACACTAAATAAGATATACAAAACACAATACAACAAAACACATTAAATAAGTTATACAAACACAATACATCAAAACACACTAAATAAGGTATACAAACAATACACAAACCACTTTAAATAAGTTATACAATGACATACAACAAACACACTAAATAACTTATACAAACTCAATACAACAAAACACACTTAATAAATTATACAAAACAATACAACAAAACACATTAAATAAGTTATACAAACACAATACATCAAAACACACTAAAAAGGTAATACAAAACAATACAACCAAAACACTTTAAATAAGTTATACAATGACAATACATCAAAACACATTTAATAAGTTATACAAAACAATACAACAAACCACACTAAATGAAGTTATACAAACACAATACAACAAAACACACTAATAAGTTTTACAAACCAATACATCAAAACACACTCAATAACTTATACAAACAAAATACATCAAACACATTAAATGAGTTATACAAACTCAATACATCAAAACACACTAAATAAGTTATACAAACACAATACATCAAAACACACTGAATAAGTTATACAAACACAATACATGAAAACGCACTAAATAACTTATACAAACACAATGCATCAAAACACACTAATTGAGTAATACAAACTCAATACATCAAAACACACTAAATAAGTTATACAAAACAATACATCAAAACACATTAAATAAGTTATACAAACACAATAAATCAAAAATCACTAAATAACTTATACAAACACAATACAACAAAACACACTAAATGAGTTATACAAACTCAATACATCAAAAAACACTAAATAAGTTATACAAACACAATACATCAAAACACACTAAGTAAGTTATACAAACACAATACATCAAAACACACTTAACAAGTTATTCAAAAAGAATACAACCAATAACACAAAACAAGTTATACAATTCAATACAACAAAACACACTAAACAAGTTATACAACACAATAAAATAAAAAACACCCAACAAGACATACAACAAAATAAAACAAAACACACTTAACAAGTTATACAAACACAATACAACAAAACACACTAAATAAGTTATACAAAACAATACAACAAAACACACTTTATAAGTTATACAAACACAATACAACAAAACACACTAAAGAAGTTATGCAAACACAATACATCAAAACACACTAAATAAGTTATACAAACACAATACATCAAAACACACTTAACAAGTTACAAAAACAAAAACAACAAATCGCACCTAATTAGTTATACAACACTATACAACAAAACACATTATAAAATTATACAACAAAATAAAACAAAACACACCCAACAAGTTATACAACAAAATAAATCAAAACACTTAACCAGTAATACAAACACAATACAACAAAAAACAATCAGCAAGTTTTACAACTCAATAAAACAAAACACACTCAACAAGTTTTACAACTTTATAAAACAAAACACACTCAACAAGTTTTACAACACAATAAAACAAAACACAACAAGTTATACAAACAAAAGACAACAAATCACAATTAATAAGTTATAGAGCAAAATACAACAAAAAACACTCAACAAGTTATACAACAGAATAAAACAAAACACACTCAACAAGTTATACAAACTAAATAAAACAAAACGCACTCAACAAGATATACAACACAATAAAACAAAACACAACCAACAAGTTATACACACAAATAAAACAAAACACACTCAACAAGTTATACAGCAAAATACAACAAAACACGCTCAACGAATTAAACAGCAAAGTACAACAAAACACACACTCAACAAGTTATACAATCACATTAAAACAAAAAACTCAACAAGTTTTAGAATGGCATTATAACAAAACACACTCAACAAGTATTACAATAACAATAAAACAAAACACACTTAACAGTTTATACATAATACAACACAATAAAACAAAACAAACCCAACAAGTTATACAACACAAAACGACAAAACACACCCAACAGTTTATACACGATGACACAAAATAAACTAAATAAGTTATACAACACAATAAAACAAAACATACTTAATAAGTTATACAAACACAATATAACAAACAAACTCAACAATTTGTACAAAAGCAATAAAACAAACGCACTCAACAGGTTATAAACGATAAAACAAAACCAAAAGACGGTTTACAATACAATACAAAAAATCACACTCAACAAGTTTTACAAACACAATATAACAAAACGAACTCAACAAGTTATACAAACCCAATATAACAAAACACACTCAACAAGTTATACAAACACAATACAACAAATTATACTTAATAAGATACACAACACAATACAACAAAAACACTCAACAAGTTATACAAAAACAATAAAACAAAACACACTCAACAAGTGATACAAACACAATAAAACAAAACACACTCAACAAGTAATACAAACACAACAGAACGCACTCAACAGGTAATACACGATAAAACAAAACACACTTAATAAGTTATACAACAAAATAAAACAAAACAAACTTAACAAGTTATACAAACACAAAACAACAAATCACACTTAACAAGTTATACAAATACAATACAACAGAACACACTTAATAAGCTTTACAATACAATACATCAAAACACACTTAACAATATATACAACACAATAAAATAAAACACACCCAACACGTTACACAACACAATTAAACAAAACACATTCAACAAGTTATACACACACAATACAACAAATCACACTTATACAACTCAATACAACAAAACCCACTTAACAAGTTATAGAAACACAATAAAACAAAAACGCACTCAACAGTTTATACACGATGAAACAAAACAAACTAAAACAGTTATACAACACAATAAAACAAAACAAACCCAAAAAGTGATACAACGTAATAAAACAAATCACACCCAACAATTTATACAACACAATAAATCAAAACATTTAACAAGTTATTCAACGCAATCAAACAAAACACACTTAACAAGTTATACAAACACAATACAACAAAAATAAAAAACATAACAAGTTAAACACACAATACAACGAATCACACTCAACAAATTATATAAACACAATAAAACAGAACACACCCAACAAATTATACAAAACAATACAACAAAACATACTAAATAAGTTATACAAACACAATAAAACAAAACACACCCAATAAATTATACAACACAATAAAACAAAAGACAATTATCTAGTTATAGAAACACAATATAACAAAACACACTCAACAAGTTATACAACACATTACAACAAAGTGATACAAACACAACAAAACGCACTCAACAGGTAATACACAATGAAACAAACCAAGCTAAATAAGTTATTGAATACAATACAACAAAACACACCACACACGTTATACAAAACAACAAAACAAAACACACTCAACAAGTTATACAACACAATACAACAAAACACACTCAACAAGTTATACAACACAATAAAACAAAACACACTTAACAAGTTAAACAAACACAATACAACAAAACACACCACACACGTTATACAAAACAACAAAACAAAACACACTCAACAAGTTATACAACACAATACAACAAAACACACTCAACAAGTTATACAACACAATAAAACAAAACACACTTAACAAGTTCAACAAACACATTACAACAAAACACACTCAACAAGTTATACAAAACAACAAAACAAAACACACTCAACAAGTTATACAACACAACACAACAAAACATACTCAACAAATTATACTACACAATGAAACAAAACACACTTAACAAGTTATACAAACACAATACAACAAAACACATTCAACAAATTATACTACACAATAAAACAAAACACACTTAACAAGCTATACAACACAATAAAGCAAAACACACGTAACAAGTTAAAAAAACACAATACAACAAAACACTCTAAACAAGTTATACAACACAATAAAACAAAACACACTCAACAAGTTATACAACACAATAAAACAAAAAACACTTAATCAGTTATACAACGCAATTAAACAAAACACACTTAACAAGCTATACAACACAATAAAGCAAAACACACGTAACAAGTTATACAACAAAATAAAACCAAAACACACTTAACAAGTTATACAACACAATACAACAAAACATCCAACAAGCTATACAACAAAATACAACAAAACACACCCAACAAGTTATACAACAGAATAAAATAAAACACACTTAACAAGTTTTACAACACAATACAACAAAACACACTTAATCAGTTATACAACACAATTAAACAAAACACACTTAACAGCCTATACAACACAATAAAACAAAACACACTCAACAAATTATACTACACAATAAAACAAAACACACGCAACAAGTTATACAAACACAATACAACAAATAATACTTTATAAGATAAACAACACAATACAACAAAACACACTCAACAAGTTATACAACACAATAAAACAAAACACACTTAACAAGTTAAACAAACACAATACAACAAAACACATTCAACAAATGATACTAAACAATACATCAAAACACACTCAACAAGTTATACAAACACAATACAACAAATTATATTTAATAAGATATACAACACAGTACAACAAAACACACTCAACAAGTTATACAAACACAATAAAACAAAACACACTTAACAAGTTATACAAACACAAAACAACAAAACACACCCAACAAGTTATACAACACAATACATCAAAACACACCCAACAAGTTATACAAACACAATACAACAAATAATACTTAATAAGATATACAACACAATACAACAAAACACACTCAACAAGTTATACAACACAATAAAACAAAACACACTAAACAAGTTATACTACACAATACATCAAAACACACTTCAACAAGTTATACAAACACAATACAACAAAACACACTTAACAAGTTATACAAACACAATACAACAAAACACACCCAACAAATTATACTACACAATACATCAAAACACACTGAACAGGTTACAAACACAATACAACAAAACACACTTAACAAGTTATACAAACACAAAACAACAAAACACACCCAACAAGTTATACAACACAATACATCAAAACACACCCAACAAGTTATACAAACACAATACAACAAATAATACTTAATAAGATATACAACACAATACAACAAAACACACTAAACAAGTTATACTACACAATACATCAAAACACACTCAACAAGTTATACAAACACATTACAACAAATTATACTTAATAAGATATACAACACAATACAATAAAACACACTCAACAAGTTATACAAAAACAATAAAACAAAACACACTCAACAAGTTAGATCTATACAAACACAATAAAACAAAACAGATTAAGAAGCTATACAACACAATAAACAAAAGCACCCAACAAGTAATACAACACAATAAAACAAAACACACTCAAGAAGTTATACAACACAATAAAACAAAACACACTAAACAAGTTATACAAACACAATAAAACACAACACACGTAACAAGTTATACAACACAATAAAACAAAATACACTGCATAAGTTATACAACACAATAAAACAAAACACACCCAACAAGTTATACAACACAATAAAACAAAACAGACTTAACAAGTTATACAACACAATAAAACATAACACACTAAATAAGTTATACAACACAATAAGCAAAACACACCCAACAAGTTATACAACACAATAAAACAAAACACACTTAAAAAGTTATACAACACAATAAAACAAAACACACCCAACAAGTTCTACAACACAATAAAACAAAACACACCCAACAAGTTAAACAACACAATAAAACAAAACAACACCACACACGTTATACAACACAATAAAACAAAACACACCCAACAAGTTATACAACACAATAAAACAAAACACACTAAATAAGTAATACAAACACAATACATCAAAACACACTAAATAAGTTATACAAAACAATACAACAAAACACACTTAATAAGTTATACAAACAGAATACATCAAAACACACTAAATAAGTTATACAAAACGATACAACAAAAAAACACTAAATTAGTTATACAAACACAATACATCAAAACATATTAAATAAGTTATACAACACAATAAAACAAAACACACTCAACAAATTATACTACACAATAAAACAAAACACACTCAACAAGTTATACAAACACAATACAACAAATAATACTTAATAAGATATACAACACAATACAACAAAACACACTTCAACAAGTTATACAACACAATAAAACAAAACACACTTAACAAGTTAAACAAACACAATACAACTAAACACACTCAACAAATTATACTACACAATACATCAAAACACACTCAACAAGTTGCAAACACAATAAAACCAAAACACACTTAACAAGTTATACAACACAATACAACAAAACACACTCAACAAATGATACTAAACAATACATCAAAACACACTCAACAAGTTATACAAACACAATACAACAAATTATACTTAATAAGATATACAACACAGTACAACAAAACACACTCAACAAGTTATACAAACACAATAAAACAAAACACACTTAACAAGTTATACAAACACAAAACAACAAAACACACCCAACAAGTTATACAACACAATACATCAAAACACACCCAACAAGTTATACAAACACAATACAACAAATAATACTTAATAAGATATACAACACAATACAACAAAACACACTCAACAAGTTATACAACACAATAAAACAAAACACACTAAACAAGTTATACTACGCAATACATCAAAACACACTCAACAAGTTATACAAACACAATACAACAAAACACACTTAACAAGTTAAACAAACACAATACAACAAAACACACTCAACAAATTATACTACACAATACATCAAAACACACTCAACAAGTTACAAACACAATACAACAAAACACACTTAACAAGTTATACAAACACAAAACAACAAAACACACCCAACAAGTTATACAACACAATACATCAAAACACACCCAACAAGTTATACAAACACAATACAACAAATAATACTTAATAAGATATACAACACAATACAACAAAACACACTCAACAAGTTATAAAACACAATAAAACAAAACACAACAAACAAGTTATACTACACAATACATCAAAACACACTCAACAAGTTATACAAACACAATACAACAAAACACACTCAACAAGTTATACAACACAATACATCAAAACACACTCAACAAGTTACAAACACAATACAACAAAACACACTTAACAAGTTATACAAACACAATACAACAAAACACACTCAACATATTATACTACACAATACATCAAAACACACTCAACAAGTTATACAAACACAATACAACAAATTATACTTAATAAGATATACAACACAATACAATAAAACACACTCAACAAGTTATACAGAAACAATAAAACAAAACACACTCAACAAGTTAGATCTATACAAACACAATAAAACAAAACAGATTAAGAAGCTATACAACACAATAAACAAAAAACACCCAACAAGTAATACAACACAATAAAACAAAACACACTCAAGAAGTTATACAACACAATAAAACAAAACACACTAAACAAGTTATACAAACACAATAAAACACAACACACGTAACAAGTTATACAGCACAATAAAACAAAATACACTTAATAAGTTATACAACACAATAAAACAAAACACACCCAACAAGTTATACAACACAATAAAACAAAACAGACTTAACAAGTTATACAACACAATAAAACATAACACACTAAATAAGTATACAACACAATAAAGCAAAACACACCCAACAAGTTATACAACACAATAAAACAAAACACACTTAAAAAGTTATACAACACATAAAGTAAAACACACCCAACAAGTTATACAACACAATAAAACAAAACACACGTAATAAGTTATACAACACAATAAAGCAAAACACACCCAACAAGTTAAACAACACAATAAAACAAAACAACACCACACACGTTATACAACACAATAAAACAAAACACACCCAACAAGTTATACAACACAATAAAACAAAACACACTCAATAAGTTATACAAACACAAACATAAAACACACTAAATAAGTATACAAACACAATACATCAAAACACACTAAATAAGTTATACAAACACAATACATCAAAACACACTAAATAAGTTATACAAAACAATACAACAAAACACACTTAATAAGTTTTACAAACAGAATACATCAAAACACACTAAATAAGTTATACAAAACGATACAACAAAAAACACTAAATTAGTTATACAAACACAATACATCAAAACATATTAAATAAGTTATACAACACAATAAAACAAAACACACTCAACAAGTTATACAACACAATAAAACAAAACACACTAAACAAGTTATACAACACAATAAAACAAAACACACTAAACAAGTTATACATACTCAATAAAAACTCACTCTTTCGCTTTCAAAAAATTATAAAGTTGACAGACAAGGTGTTATGTGTTTATTTAGCATACGTACAGTGTGTAAAAATAGAGCAACCAGGTTGAAATATTCTTACGTTACCTTATATTTTTGTAATTTAAAAAATACGCTTGCAGCAACGGTGTATAGAAAAACGGTAGCTATTTAGACCCAAAATTTATCGTAAGAAATATATTTCTATAGTACATTTTGATCTACATATGATAATTTATGGTATGAAATGGTCATATGATATAGCATTACTTGGACCGTTGAAGATACGAAATGACAAGAGATGGTTGTAACACAGACACAATTCTAAATTCATTATTAATATCATTTATATATTCCTTAATTTTTCACACAGAAAAAGATACTTAAAAGTTTTTTAAAAATAAAGAATGTATTAAGTCCGCTTTTAAACATTCTCGACAAAGAACAAACAAAATTAATGACGGGTTTATGCATAATTAAAATCTATGTTTGGATGGAATTTAAAATAAGGCAATAAAATCGTTTTCATTTTGACTCCAAAGCAACCTGATTTGTTAATGAGTTTAATCATTCTTGACGTTAATTACATAAATGTCATCAATTACTAGACAAGAAAATTGATGTGTGATGATCCCTTATCTGAAGTTTCAAGACTAAGATTTTAACCGTGATACGTTATTTGGAATATACAAGATCTATTGCCTTGTTAACATTCAGTTCGTCAATATATCGTTTAAGTTTGATTTTTTTTTGGACATAAAAATACTCTTGCAAAAATATTATACAAGCATTTTTCAGTTTTTCAATTCACACTGTAGGAAATTAATGGTAACTGTCTTTTTAATGTTAAAGTCCCTGTTGCATTGTACATAGGATGTAAATTATTTGTAAAATTTTAAGATAAAAATCATTTTAGTTATTTATATTTTATTCAGAGGTATTTCTTTCAAAATTTTTAATAAGTGGAAATGGGAAGTGGAAATAAACTCATTTTCAGTATATTTGAATGAAAATGGAGAGATAACATTTTCACAAAAAAAACCACACCATCCTAAATCATTTTAGGTTTTTATTTAAGTTTGCATTATATGTCACTGTTACTTAAAGAAGCAGATCCTTCTTAATAAAATTCTTGATTATTTGTAATAACCACCAGATTAGATTTTTTGTTTACATATTTATACATGTAAATGTATTTAGTATAATAATCTGATAATATTTATCCAGTAGCAGAAGACATGGATCCAGCATTTATCTGTAAAAAGGAGTTCATCACACACTGATTTTAGTAAATGTGTATTATGTCAAGCAAAAGTTTCTACCGAATCTTATACTGGGGTTACCAACAGTTGACTGCCGACTTTGAACGATGCTGTAGAACAACATAATTCTATGATGGACTTCGCTATTTAATGAATGTGTTACAGTTCTTTAAAAGCAATAAGTATTAAGAAAAAAATAAGTAAATGTGTCGGATAGAAAACTAAAAAATAAATCTGCTAAAGATTCAAAGGTTAACGTCTTAAAATGTTGACTACAAATTAAATTGTTTTCTCTGTGACAAACCGTGTGATTCTAAAGGTTCATGGTAATTGAAACTTGTTGCAACAGAACAGACAGAAAGCAATAAATGAAAAGGCAAGAGAATTAAAGGATGTCAAAATAAATACTAGTACAAGGTTTTTGCTTCAAGTATTACTGTTGCTGAAATTTGTACTTTGTTATCTGAAATCATGTCCGAGTTAGAAGAGTGAAAATTGAAAGAATCTCATCATAGTGAAGATGACACAGAACATAAAGCAGTTAAAAGATAAAGCAAGGTTGAAGAAAAAGGCTAGCAGTAAAAACAAATTCCCAATCTGAGATAAGAGAACTGAAACTTTACACAACTGAGTTGGAGTTATCAGCAAGATATATTTCTAATGACATGTATAACCATTTAGCATTGACGAATGACTAATGTTGATAGTAATTTAGAGATGGTATAGTCATTCTCTCAGAAAAGGAGAAAAGATAAATGAATGTTGCATCTGATATCCTTGCCAATGTAACTAATCTTGTTTTGCCCAAGAATGTTGGACTAGCCATTCACATTTTGAAACAAACACTTTAACAGGGAGTAAAGAGCTAGTTAGAATATCAAAAAGTTTACACACTGTATCAATTTAAATGATGCTTAAAGATATATCTTAACCACAGATGATTTTTTATCTGGGCACTGGTTCGTTTAAATGAGTCTAGATATCCAACTGATATACAGCTGTAACAGGGTATGGTCCATTCTTTCCTCAGTCACCTACAGATCCAGATATAATCAGAACTTCATTGGACTATTTTATCTTAGTGTCTGTCAAACTAGGACAAAGCACCACCGGCGTAACCGCAGATCATACAATGGATTCGTTTTAATGAATATTTTACTTGATACCAACAATTGTTTGTAAATTACACGACTGTATAATTATGAGTTAATTCAATTAAACTTAAATGTCAATCCATATTGAATTGTTTTTTAATTTTTCACTTCTTTGACAAAAATTCAGATTATGGGGTAGGGGAAACTTTTTAGTATTTTATTGGACTATTTGACATCTAGTGACCTCGAAATTGTTTTTTCACATGAAAACCTTACTACAAAAGATTTTGATATGCATTAGATTTGTATAGTTGTAAGTACTGGTCTATTAGACAAAAAAAAAAAATGGTGCAATTTAAATTTAAATTCTGAAGAAAAAATTGTGTTTATTTTTTTTATAATAATATTCTTTATAATATCATAATATCATAATAGTATTTGCTGTTTTATATATTTTTCTGTAAATTTACCGTATGCAGTAAGAAAAAAGTAAACTTAAAGCGATATAATAAAAGAGTGAAAGCGATGTCTGTTATTCATAGATTATGGGCATTTCACAGCAATTCTTAAACCTAAGGCAGCTCCTGTAATATTATGCAAGAATTAAGAAAGCCAGCACTGATTTTCGCATACCATGTAGGTATATTATACAGGAAATATCAACCAAAATTTTACATCATGTCGGATAATTTTATTAAGTTTTTGGAATTTTGGCTCCATGACTAACTTAAATGACTAACTTTTATATTTATTTGCAGTTCAATTGTCCAATTAGTGATGTTTACGACCGTAATATATCAACGTAACATGCCGTCATGTTATACTAACCTAGTCCAAATCTTTAAAAAATGATATAATAATATAGATAATGATTTAGAAGGGGAAACTGAAAATCTCAAACTTGGTGACAGCTAACGTAACCAAGAACATCACAGATTACCTAGTATATGTTATATACAGTACAGGACATAACTTAACAAGAAAAATATAACACATATTTAAGTACCGATAAAATTTTCAGTTTTTTAAGTGTTTTTGACTTCCAACTTACCTTACGGTCAGCGGTTTGATCGTTTGTTCTTAATACTTTGTATATATGTATATATAGTATTTTGAAAGTGAAAAATCCAAATACGTGGGACTTTTACAAGCTCACGTGGAAGTCTTTAACTGCGCACGTGGAACTTTTAGGAGAGCACGTGGGATTCTTTTAGTGCTCAGGTAGAAGTATAAACGAGCGCACATGGAACCTTTACGTGCGCTTTTGAATCGATATACTAGAGTTACACTAGCAACTACTCAAAACTATAATACATGGTTTAAGTACTACAAAACTCTTTGCAAAACTTAAAACGATAATTTTCTAAACTTTAAGAGATATTTGCACCGCATCAGACGTCTAACATTTGAACAATACCGAGTATAAAGCTCGGCACATAGTGTTCATGTCCAATGACATGAGTGAAGCTCAATCTAACAATGTCGACATTCCAGAAAAAATCTCTCGGTAAAACCCTGTCTATGCTCCAACATTACGGTGCAGATTCAAAACCATATGATTTACCATTGAAAATCATCCCTCATTTCTCAGTTTCAGATTCACAAATTTCTTTCCGACATATAGCCAGCAATCTTTCAAATTAATTGAATGAAAATAACACTTTTACTCCTTTGCAAATTTCCCTTCTTGCACTTTTAACTTCCATAATTGAAATGGCGTCACACTGGTGTACCTGATTTTCGACCGAAATATAAGCCAAGAATAACAACACATGTTTGGTTGATATTCTAATTTTTGTTGATATTATTTTTTTTATTATACCTTAGTTTATGATACTCGAATTTGATTGGCCTAAAATAGGTCACGTGTCATTAGATAAATGATCATATATACCGTTGAAATCATGATGATTGTCTTTTCCCCAAAAAACTTCATAACACCCTCTGGAACCCCTTATATCACCCGCTGGGTACCCTTCATATCACACTCTGACTTTCGGAATTCCTTTGAATACGTAGTGCAATAATAAAATGTCCCGAGGTGTTCCAAATGTGTATCTATGCACAACAACAATGGCGGCGTCGAGCAGGTATCGCCTGATCGACGATGCAGAAATGGAGCGCTTGTTGCATGGTAAGGATTGACTATTGTTAATTCTTTTTCAGATAAGTCAGAAATTTCCTTCGGTATAATAAAGCAATTATTGCTCTTGTTTTGGTGAGATATGAAAATTTGACAACCCTTGACAAGTTATATCAACCTCGGGCAGGGCCCTTGGTTGATATAACTTTCCTCGGGTTGTCAAATTTTCGTATCACACCCAAACAAGGGCAATAATTGTTTAATATCCAATATTCTCAAAAATACATTATGCTTATGAAAAATCGAGAAAATACCATCAAAATACTTGTTAACACTATTATTTTTCAAACCAAACCCCCCCCCCCCCCCCCCGTTGTTACCTCACAGCAAAAATAGTGCGGTTTGATAATGTGTTGTTCTCGGTCCAAAATGTACGCTCTTCGTGGCTGTTTCGTCTACTGGACTCCCTCCGATGTGCATGTGTACTACAGATAGGACTTTTTTATTCTTAAAATCAATGAATAATTTTTTTAAAAATATTTAACAAAAATAAACAACAATGGAGCGTTAGCGCGTTATGATTAGTTGTTGCCTTCATATTGACAATGGACATCATTTTAAAACAGATCAATTGTTAAATGATTTTAGGCACAGTGTGTGTAGAAAGCGCAGCAACTTTGGATTGTTTTATACACATTTTTAACACTATTTTATTATTTTGTTTATAATTCAAATAATTATTTCATTTCACTTATTCATCTAGTCTACGTAAAGATGTCAATTGGTAACAAAGTCGCGATGTAGAAGTTTTAAGCTCATTGAAATTCTCAATCAAATAGTTTTTACTGTCAAGTTTTTGAAAATCACTCTCACACAAGGATCTGCAATGGTATGATTCAAATCTACCGTATTCACAAGAGCCACTCGACCACTGATAGCTTCACAAAGGTAGGAAAATCCAAAGAAATAGACTGGAATAAATGCCGTTATAAAAACGACTATAAGAGTTGGAGAAGGTTTATGGTTAAAGGAAGCATGTTCAGCGTCCTGAGTGTCCTAAGGTGTCACGGATTGCTGAAATTGGGGAAAACTTATACATTGATAGATTTTGTTCTGTCTGCACTTATGGACATTACTTGTACGTTTGTGTCTAGCCATCGGGTAGGTGTTGGCTGGAGAGGCAGCAATGTCTGATTATTGATAGATGGTACTTAGTACTAAAGTAACACAGAGAGTATATTAAAAGTTTTATTGTAATTCACATCTACTTGCAAATGACAAAATATGCTTAAAACGGATTGACGTATTACCAGCATTAACTTGTCTATTGACTAAAACGATCTAACACATCCTAAAAATCTTAAGTTTGTTCGACAATTACATGCCGCGTTATTGGCTTAAAGCAAGTTGAAACACACACTGTTTTTACATTAACATTTCGAGGCATTAGATTATTATTCAATAGCCAAATAAAAGCATAAAACCTCATTATGTAGATAATGTAGATCTCATTTTAAACATAAAGAGGTCATTATTAAAGAAACGTTTAACTTAGTTAAAACAAGTATTTTTATAGCGTTAAAGTTACAAAATATCAAAAGATAAAAAATTTAAATTTAGAAGCTTCATTAAAATTAGAATTAAAAATAATATACAAGTATCATCCAATATGCAAAGTTTCTTTTAAAAATTTTTGAAAATTGTAATAGAAGGGTTGTATCTATGTTTTCAAGACATTGTGATTATAGTTTCAATACTTTTAAGGCGTTTCTACATCAAGTAATTTTGCTTAAAATGAAAAAAAAATCTCTTTCTGAAAATAGTCTATATACGGCTGCATGAGCAATTTTTATATCGTGTTCTGTAACTTTATTGTGAGCATTTTGCACTATACTTTTTCGTTAGCTTTTGAGTGAGCGCATGGTTACTTTCTCCTGAAAACGCAATAACACAATAATCATTCAATACAGACCAATATTTCTCATGTCACCTCTGTGCCGTCGTAATAAAGCAATCAATTGCGTCTTTTAAATGTTTATAAATGACAAATCAATACATATGTCTTGTGCTGTTTTTGATTTTTTATGTAGATAAAAACAAAATGTATTAAAGCACAAAATGGCAATTGTTTTAATTGCATTAGTTACTTCGAAAAAACACCAAAGCAGCTATGAAAAAGCCTGGATTTCAGCCAGCATGGACAATGACATTTGTGTCGTATACTGTAGTATGAAACGTTTAAAGTATTAAATAATTAAAATAAAGATGTCAATTATAAATGTACAATGTTTTAAACTAAGAATTAAGTTGCGATTTATTAAATATTTTTATAATATTTATTTTATGACAAACTTTTTTGAAATACTATTATTATTTTTTTTTATCTCACTTGAGCTGAAAGCTCAGATGAGCTATCTATCATCGTCGTCCGTCATGCGTAAACTTTTATCATTGTAATCTTCTCTAAAACCACTAGGCTAAATTTGATGAAACTTGGCTACTATCATGCAAAAAAAAGAGACTGAAATTGTTAATTATTTTGAAAACTTTTAACTTTTTGTAGGCATGTTTATTTGAATATTGTAGGTATTGCTATGATGATGATTTTGATATATGGTTTAAGTTATATGTTCAAAGGTCAAGGTCAAAGCAGCATAAGAAGACTGAAATTGTTAATTATTTGGAAAACTATGAACTTTTTGTATAAGAATGTATAAGAATATTGTAGGCATTGATGTGAGAATCATTTATGATTTCTGTTTCAAGGTCATAGGTTCAAAGGTCAAAGACATATCTGCATAAGTAAATTGAAATGGATAATAATTTGCAAATTATTTATTGTACTACAGTTTAGTTACTAATAAATGAAATGTGACTAGATATTTATGATTAAGTATTGTGGCAGTTCCGGATCCTAACTTGAGTAAACTTGAAAAGTTTCTATACTTAATATATTGTCTAATGCACTTTGCCTACATTTTTGACCTATCCTAAGGTGAGCGTTAAGGCCAATGAGCCTCTTGTTTAGTTTTTCAGTCTTTTCTTTTTCTAGTTTTAATTAATGGTATTTCTTAACATAAGTCTTAAATGTTGTTTAAGTAGTTCAGTTAGTGAAATTTACCTGAGATTTACCTGACGAATTTATCTTAATTTTCTATGGTTGTTTCGAACGTTTATTCACTATTCAATATTTTTAGAATTGAATTAGGAAAAATATACATCACTTGAAATAGATATTGATATTATTTGTAGTATTTCAATTTGAATAAAAAATTATATATTATTATTATCTTTTCTTAAAATTACAGTCTAAAACTTTGAATTAACAGTATGTGTAAGTAAAAAACCAACCCGAGATTATTGATGAATTTTCTTTTATTTTTTGCATGAATTTGTAAGGTACTTTATCAAGCTTCAATTTTTTAATTGAATAGAAAAATCATTTATAACATTTGATACAGAAATGGATATTTTTTGGAGCGTTATTCAATTTAAATAAAAAAATGAATACCTTTGTCATTTTCTTGTTCGATTACTTTCTTACTTTTTAAATATATTCATATTTTATCATTAAATAATAAAATGTCATAATTGTTCATGTGCTAGTTTTTCAATTTTATTCATAAAAAATATTTAAAAATAAAAAAAATGTTTTGAATTCTAATGAAATAACGCATTCAATTATTTGCCCATAGTAATACATTTATAAGTTTAAACTATGGCTTACAGATTTTGTTGTCACATGATGTATTTTCTGACATACTACAATTATCATTAGTAAGGTTTTGAACATTAATTTCAATGCCTCAAAACGTAAGAGAAAGTTGGCAATGGTTTTATGCTACCAAGTAAAATATAAAGCTGGGAGAATAAGTGTGAAATGTCCCTGCAACGTTCAACTGGACTTCACTTATGCGTGTATTTAATAACAAGGAAATGTTAGGTTAAGTGGTATATACATCACGGAAGTATGCCAAACAGGTTTCAGGGAAAAGTATTGAAGGATCTTTTTACAATTTCATCATACTTATATTATATATGAAAAAGTACAACGAACAATTTCTTTGAAAATCTTTTAGTTTGATCAGTGATCTAATTACTTCAGAGATTGCCTTCAGTCTTTTTTCTATTCTTCATCTGGCAAAAGTGCATTTTTAAACATTCCTAAGAATTACTTTTACATCTTGTTTCTAATACTTTAACTTCGGTAAAGAGTATAAATACTTTTGATTTTTCTAAACTTTACACCACTATCCCTAATTCTAAATTAAAAGAACAGCTAGAACAGGAGGTGCCTACCCATCCGGAGCACCTGACCTCACTTCCTTAATGAAACTTCACGTGTTAAACTAAATTAACTTGTTTTCAAAGTTTTTACTTTGATTTTGGATTTGTAATTTGTGCATGACCTGGTATGTATGTGTTTGATTTCTATCTATATTTAAAATTAAAACAAAAGCCTTTTAAAGTTGAACACAATAGCTTTGTTAAGTATCGACTTTTTGTTGCAATATGACAGACAAGTAGGCTTAGTTCAAATTAAGATATGTCAACTTTTCTTAGTAACCTTCCATAGTTTTTTACATATGACTAGGTGGTTTCAGGGGAGAAAATTTTAAATTACATTATGTTCCGGTTTTCAATTATTTCAATACATTATATAGATTAAGCTTACTCGCAAAAATAATGAAATTACAATTTTCTTTTTCACGATGTTAAAGCGGGACACGATATAGTTATTTCAGCCTGATTGAATACTCTTCCAAAACTAAAATTTATTTGAAACTTATTATCTTAATAAACAATTGAAGCATGTCGCTGGTTATTTTTTTCTTCTTTTTTCTTTTTTTTTTTTTTAAATTTGAATGCTTATTTAAAATTACTTAGGTGTCTTGGTTGTGTTAAAGACGAAATCCGGCGTGGTAGAGTAAATTTGATTTTCTGTAAGGGTTGGCCCTTGTTGCCTAGTACTGGTTGTTCCTTTGTACTGGTACAAGTTGGTTCTTCTTGCTAGAACGGTCAATGTTGCAAGCACGGGTTGGTTCTTGTAAATTTTACGGGTTGGTTCTTGTTACTAGTACGGATTGGTTCTTGTTACTGTTACGGGTTAGTTCTTGCTGCTAGTACAGTTTGGCCCTTGCTACTGTTACGGGTTGGTTCTTGATGCTAGTACGGGTTGGTCCTTGTTTCTGTTACAGGATGGTTCTTGCTGCTAGTACGGTCATTGTTGGTAGGACGGGTTGGTTCTTGTTAACGGTAGAGATTAGTCTTTGTTGCTAGTAGGGTTCTTCTTTTTTGCTAGTAAGGGTTGGTCTTTATTGCTACTACAGGTTTGTCCTTGTTACTGGTATGTAACTTCGTTCTTGTTGCTAGTACGGGTTGGACCTTGTTGGTGGTTAGAGTTCGTCTTATTTACTGGTACGGATAAGTCCTTGTTGTTATTACGACTATGTTCTTGTTACAGGTATGGGTTGGTCCTTTTTGCTAGAACGGGTTGGTCCTTGTTGCTAGAACAGGTTGGTTCTCTTTGCATGAACGAGTTGGTCCTTATTGTTAGAACGGGTTGGTTCTTGTTGCTTGAACGGGTTGGTTCTTGTTGCTAGAAGGGTTCGGCTCTTGTTGCTAAAACGGGTTGACCCTTGTCCATCAACAGTATGGGTTGCAAGTACGTATACGAGTTACTAGTACGGATTGACCCTTGTTTCTAATACGGGTAAACCCTTGTTGCTAGTATGGGTTAGTTTTTGTTGCTAGTACAGATTGTTCCTATTACTGGTACTTCAAACTTCTCAACAAAACCAAGGTTATGAAATTATAAAAACAGCAACTAAAACTCAAATTATAAATATAGAATATTTAAACGTTTAAAATATTTTTATAAAAATCATTTATTAATAAGTATATGGCTTTGTTTTAACGTTTTGTTATTATACCATGCACGTGTCCAAGTACAGAAATACAGAAATACATACGGAAATATTTAGTTATAATATGTACTATTTATGTACTAGGAAATCTCGGACTGTGTCTAAGCAATGGAAATCAACGATTTTTGTTTGCTGTGTGAGTTTTGAGCGTTTTTGTATGATATTAGCAGCGCCTTCTCAGTCTTTAGTCAGAACTTTCTTCGGATTTAAGTCACATAAGTCCTTCTTTATAGCAAGAATTTTGCAGCTAAATCAAATGATTTAGGGAAAATTAATCGCAGTTGAGAGTAAGAAGAGTGTAATAAAGTCGAGTGATGTATTGTTGATCAACTCCTTAGTTCAGATTTTTTCATTTATATCACGGCGGCCAGTTTAAGAGATTGATAGAGGAAAAAACCCATAGAAAACTACCAAATAGGCTACTGAAGTGAAGAGTAATAGGATATACCGAGTAGTATTCTAACAAATACTGACATTCTGATCTGTAAGCGCGCTTTAGGCTCATCGGACATATGGATATATTGTCTATTGTCAGAGCTGTATATAAAACCAATAATGGGCCGTTTAATTAACCGTACTACATCAATACATATCATTTTGTCATTCTGTGCTGTCAAATGTTCAAAGTCAAACAAGCAAACGTCTTCGGACATTAAAGTATTGAGATACGCGAAACAACTTTTATTTGTGTGAAAACATTGCAAATAAATCATTTATAATGAATAAAACTTTTATAATTCGTTTAATAATATTTGAAGTTTTAAAACGGCTGCAAATATGTTGAGTTTTATTTTTGATACAGTAAAACATTAAAGGACCTAATTTACATTTTATGAGTGTTTTAGTGTCCAGGTTTTAATTAAAATAATCATTTTGTAATTTTATTGTATTAAATATTTTTAAGACGTTTTAAATATAAAAACCAGTCTCGAAGAACATTTTATTATAACAAATTTAAGTAACAGAAAATATTGTAAACGGACATGTTTAAATTGTAAATATTATAACAACTAAGGGGTTGGTATATTTGTTTAGTTAATCAAATTAATAAGTTACATGTAATTAAGTGCTCAGTATGTTCAATTGTAGTCCTAGCGACCAAATAGATGAACACATCTGAGGTGATAGCTTTTATGTTAACATAGCTATGATTTTGGAAGATCAAAAGTTTACGTGAGGTGATAGCTTTTATGTTAACATAGCTTTGATTTTGGAAGATCAAAAGTTTACCTGAGGTGATAGCTTTTATGTTAACATAGCTATGATTTTGGAAGATTAAACATTTACCTGAGGTGATAGCTATTATGTCAACATAGCTATGATTTTGGAAGATCAAAAGTTTACCTGAGGTGATAGCTTTTATGATAACATAGCTATGATTTTGGAAGATCAAAAGTTTACCTGAGGTGATAGCTATTATGTTAACATAGCTATGATTTTGGAAGATTCAAAGTTTACCTATGGTGATAGATTTTATGTTAACATAGCTATGATTTTGGAAGATTAACAATTTACCTGAGGTGATAGCTATTATGTCAACAAAGCTATGATTTTGGAAGATCAAAAGTTTACCTGAGGTGATAGCTTTTATGTTAACATAGCTATGATTTTGGAAGATCAAAGTTTACCTGAGGTGATAGCTATTATGTTAACATAGCTATGATTTTGGAAGATCAAAAGTTTACCTGAGGTGATAGCTATTATCTTGTAACATAGCTATGATTTTGGAAATCAACGTTTAACCTGAGGTGATAGCTTTATGTGTCAACATAGCTATGATTTTGGAAGATCAAAAGTTACCTGAGGTGATAGCTATTATGTAACAGAGCTATGATTTGGAAGATAAAAGTTTACCTGAGGTGATAGCTTTATGTTAACATAGCTTTGATTTTGGAAGATCAAAAGTTTACCTGAGGTGATAGCTATTATATTAACATAGCTATGATTTTGGAAGATCAAAAGTTTACCTGAGGTGATAGCTATTATGTTAACATAGCTATGATTTTGGAAGATTAAAAATTTACCTGAGGTGATAGCTTTTATGGTAACATAGCTATGATTTTAGAAGATTAAAAGTTTACCTGGAGTGATAGCTATTATGTTAACATAGCTATGATTTTGGAAGATCAAAAGTTTACCTGAGGTGATAGCTATTATGTTAACATAGCTATGATTTTGGAAGATCAAAAGTTTACCTGAGGTGATAGCTATTATGTTAACATAGCTATGATTTTGGAAGATCAAAAGTTTACCTGAGGTGATAGCTTTTATGTTAACATA
The DNA here is from genome assembly GCA_029721355.1 of Tegillarca granosa. Classification (NCBI taxonomy): domain Eukaryota; kingdom Metazoa; phylum Mollusca; class Bivalvia; order Arcoida; family Arcidae; genus Tegillarca; species Tegillarca granosa. The sequence continues at coordinate 17,742,074 of CM056608.1, forward strand.
GCTATGATTTTGGAAAATCAAAAATTTACCTGAGGTGATAGCTATTATGTTAACATAGCTATGATTTTGGAAGATTAAAAGTTTACCTGAGGTGATAGCTATTATGTTAACATAGCTTTGATTTTGGAAGATCAAAAGTTTACCTGAGGTGATAGCTATTATGTTAACATAGCTATGATTTTGGAAGATTAAAAGTTGTTAGAACCTGTTTACATTATTATTTACTATAAATTGACTTTTGATATTTAATTATTGAATTGTTTAAAATTAAATTTAAACAATACGCTTTATTTTTTGAATTGCAGATGAAGTTACAGCGTAATAAATGCTATTTCTTGCAGTGACACGGTTATATCTACATAAAGCGAATTTTCAAATTTTATTTTGCTTTTTTATCCTTAAAAATTCATATCTCTTCTGCTTACATGTCAAATAAAGTAAGGAAACTACCAAACAATTGACATTTCACTTTTATTTATAATAAAAGTCTACATCAATCGTGTGACTATTGACATTTATACCTGATTTGAATGCCAATGGTTACATAAAGTTTCATAGAAGCAACTCATTGCAAATACACATCTAAAATCAGTTCAAAATTTGGGAAACGAAAGTATTAAACTGATTATTGGAAAACGTAAAACTTTTTGTCTGATTGTGTATTTTACTTGAAAATAATATAAGGTATTTTAAATTAAAGGGACGGAGTTAAGGTACCATGTTTTATGCCCTAGTAAAGATTCTTTCATTTACAGGTGGCAAGTTCTTGGATGTTTGAAGAACCAGACTATCCGGCAAAAAACATGTTCCTTCTTCATTGGAAGTGGCTAGTTTTCTTACTCAAAGATCTACAGGAGTGGGATTCGAACCTTTGCGGTAAGGCGTTGTGTAAACCGTAAGGCAGTGCTTTAGACAGACTTGGCCCTTAAACGGTTTTACAACCAAATTGTTTTAATGTTCTGCTTGCTTGATTTTAAAAGCTAAGTAATAAAGTAATTAAAAATAACAAACTACATAAACATCGATATTAAAACTGGATATGATTTTGTTTTTAGTTGCTGGTACATTTGATTATTGTGGTCTTTCTGATCGATCTATAATTTTTCCAAATCTTCTATGTTAATGTATGCGTTTAATAGAAATTTTGATAAAAATTCCAAGCGTAACATATGTATTTTATGTCATTTTGGTACAACAAAAAGAATGGTATAAGATATTAGTCATTTTTCGAGTAATGACGTTTTATAAGGTACATTTATCAGATTAAAGACAAAGTAAATACAGTACAACCTGTGTAGAAAGTCCACCCAGGGGACTGAGCAAAAGTGGACCTAATAGACAGGTGGTCTTTATATAGAGGGTCCCTTTATGTACAAGTAAACTTACAATGTTTTAAATAGTTTAAAAAGTGAAAATATGTAGCACCTATTAAAAACTTCTGAATATATACATTAATAAAGTTATTTTCATTTAATGAAAAAAAATCCATATTATTCAGAAATAATTATTTAAAAAAACCAAACTGTATTTAAATTTGATAAACTGTACATCAGAAAAGATTAAATGGTAAAATTACCTATTATATACACTTGACTAATTGTGCCTTGTTGTCATAAGTAGCAGCAAAGGTGTCACAAATTAAACAATCATATATAAAACATAATAGATAACAATGGGTATTTCTACCTTTATATCTGATGGCTTCATTTGTTGACATGATAAGTATGACTTCATATATTTTTTCTTCAAAATTTTACGTAATATCAGTCGATACTGTAGTCTATACTACAGAAGATTTTAAAACTATGTAAGTTACTACATTGTATTAAGTGTGATCAATTATTATATTAAAATTGTTATTGCCAATCTCCATACATCACAATATCAAAGAAATGTGGCTGATATTTACTGCACAAAATTTGGGAAATTATAAAATTTAATAAAAAATTAGATTAAAGAAGTGGACTTTATGGACAGGTTCTGGAGTCATTTGGGACTGAAAAGGGTGGACTTTATTCACATTAGACAGGTGGGCTTTATAAAGAGGTTCATTATATAGTAAAATCCATTTTGGATACTTCAGACTTATTGTTATAGACAGGTGGACTTTATATAGAGGTGGACTCTACAGCAGGTTATACTGTATTTATAATATGTTTATGAGTGCAAAGGACTGAAATAATGTGCTTGAATTTTTGTTGAATTTGTTGTTTATATATTTGTGTAAAAAGAACAACTAATTGATAAAGTTTACATGTGTATATAATTGCTTTAAAATAAACACATTTTGGCATATTTCTTTTATCAAAACCTTACAGGTAGCACAGAAAATCCTTTTAAAATTCACCTCCGGTGTCTCAGATTTACACTTAACAAATAGTATTATTTCCACAGAATTTAAAATAGACCACCTGTTATTAATTAACAGATATTAGTGAAATAGGAAATTCAAAATAAACATTAGTTTATAATAAATCCCAATTATTAAATTTTGATGTAATGAAACACATGTGTTCCAAATAGGTTAAATGAGTTAAATGTGATTGTTACTTATTTATAAAGTAACAAAAGTGAGAGTTCGTTGTCAAATAAATGATCTTATTCATGATTAATGTAAATAGTTTATTCCTTATATTTTAAACAAAATTATCTTATTTTATACATAATCAGTTACAGTTGTACAAGAGTAGCATTATTTTGTAAATTTAAAGTGCAATACGGCTGACATTTATAATGCATTGTGGGTCCCTCTTTTTGAGACTAAACAGCATTTCCATATGGATTTTTAGATTAACTGTAAAACACGGCAATACTTAAAGCACGATTATCCTTTTTTACACATGAAAAGGACTGACTAAAATTCGTCTGCTCTTCATAAAGTAATGTATACTTTACAATTTTTACCTAAAATTGCAATACAGGTTCAGTAAACCACATATATTAAAATATTCGAGTTTGATGGCTTTTCTAATTTCAAAATTTATTTATACGTCACTTGTTGTATTTTGTAATTACCTAACAATACATAAAATATGTCACTGGCTGTATTTTGTGATTATTTATCAATAAAAAATACGTCACTTATTACCTAACAATACATAAAATATGTCACTGGCTGTATTTTGTAATAACCTAACAATACATAAAATATGTCACTGGCTGTATTTTGTAATTACCTAACAATACATAAAATATGTCACTGGCTGTCTTTTGTAATTACCTAACAATACATAAAATATGTCACTGACTGTCTTTTGTAATTACCTAACAATACATAAATCATGTCACTGGCTGTCTTGTAATTACCTAACAATACATAAAATATGTCACTGGCTGTATTTTGTAATTACCTAACAATACATAAAATATGTCACTGGCTGTCTTTTGTAATTACCTAACAATACATAAAATATGTCACTGGCTGTCTTTTGTAATTACCTAACAATACATAAAATATGTCACTGGCTGTCTTTTGTAATTACCTAACAATACATAAATTATGTCACTTGCTGTCTTGTAATTACCTAACAATACATAAAATATGTCACTGGCTGTCTTTTGTAATTACCTAACAATACATAAAATATGTCACTGGCTGTCTTTTGTAATTACCTAACAATACATAAAATATGTCACTGGCTGTATTTTGTGATTATTTATCAATAAAAAATACGTCACTTGTTGTCTTTTGTAATTACCTAACAATACATAAAATATGTCACTGGCTGTATTTTGTGATTATTTATCAATAAAAAATACGTCACTTGTTGTCTTTTGTAATTACCTAACAATACATAAAATATGTCACTGACTGTATTTTGTGATTATTTATCAATAAAAAATACGTCACTTGTGATTACTAATACATACATAAAATACGTCGCTGGCTGTATTTTGTGATTATCAAACACTTTTGTTTATATTCGAAACAAGCTTGAAAAACGCATTTACGAAATTTTACAGTAACGGTTCAATTGTTAAAAATTCACAAAATAAAATGAAAGATATTAATCAAATCATAAATAGACACCTGGCTGATACTCACCGTAAAATTGACATTGTGAGAGACAGAGTTTAAAACAATTCAATGGTGTTTTTGATGACCTGTTGAAAGAACGGACAAGAACTGTCAAAGCCAACAAACCACAAAAAAATTCTTGAACAATAAGATCTACCTTGGCAAAGCTGCTACATCCCCAATTATTTTGAGACAATGTTTAATGGTACAATTTGTTAAATAATTTTGTGTCTCGCGGGATGTAAATTTCAGTGCATTTAAAGGATTATTTTCAATAAGCCGAGACATTCGCCTATAGAATTCAAAATTTTGACCTTGTTACAATAATATTTACACTTTAAATATTCAAAAGAAAGTACCAAAACGAAAAGATTTTAAATATTAATAGTTGATAAAACATAACATTATATTTTTAATCATACATTTCAGAATACTGCATTCCATATACTTTCGTACAAATTTTTGATGGAAATAACAGCGTTTTTAATTAATACACATAGAGGGCATTCCTCTCTATCAAAGATATTTGGACTACCCAAACTTCTATATTTTATCTCCTGTTTGCAAATTTTGGTTGATGGAGAGGGATGTGCTGGCATTAAAATTTGGGGATAAAGATAAAACGCACTACCCCTTAATCGCCTCAAACAATATACATACTTGATATTAGCTAGGATTCGATTTCCATATCATCTACGCTTGCTGTGTGGTAAGACTTAAGAAACTTCAAATTCCTGGGTTCGAATCTTATATTTCGTCCGTTTTTTATTTATTTGTGTTAATGTATTTTATTGTATTTTTCGTTTTTACCATATTTTTTCTCATTTAAACGTAGTGTATATCCTTCATCAATAAATAACCCAATTAACTTACTGAACACATTATTGTTACTAGTTTCAATGCATGTCGTATATATCTAGCCACGTTATGATCTATTATCAGGCCACTGGCCAATACCCGTGCGTTTCTTATTCAAGTTAAGGTATACAAAGCAACATTTTACAGTATGTAAAACACGGAACTATTATCATTGCAATGTAGGCGCTGTAATAGTTCGCAAGCGAAAATTTTGTATTGTGAATTTTGCTATTCACAGTCACGGGTAATAATAGTGAGAAAACAATAGCACATTTTCATATTAAGTTTTATTTTGCCTTCTAACAATTCAGAGATAACTTTATTACGTTATGTTTTATATCGGCACGCTAGGTTAAAAGTAATTTGCATTTGGCCTCGAGATGATATTGGGATAAGGAGGTCTCCCAAAGATGTAACCTTGTTTCTTGGCATTTTTCCTAAAGGCGGATCGCTCGGCTTTTTGAGACTCATTCTTTCAATTGAAATAAGATTCACAAAACGCAGAGGAAAAATCACAAGGCGGATTTGACACCAATCCAAAATATGTCTCAGAAACGTATGTATGCCACATCCAGTGAAAACTGTCCGTTTCACATGCTGTGTTTGTTGATCGGAAAAACTGAAAAATCAGCTACTTGCCTTTTAATCAATATACTAGGAATAAACTATATGCTTTAACTCCTTGCTAAACTTTAAACGATCATTTTCTAAACTTTGAGAGATATATGCACCGCATCAGGCGTGCGTAGAGAATAATTATACTCCTCACTGCTTTGCTGTCTAACATTTGAACGATACCGATTATGAAGCTCGGCACATAATGTTCATGTCCAATCACATGAGCGAATCTCAACCTAACAATGTCGACATTCCAGAAAAAATGCCTCTGTAAATCCCTGTCTACGCTCGCATATCCGCGTAGATTCGAAACCCACCTTTGAAAATCATCTATCTGCTACAGTTTTCTCAGTTTCAGATTCACAAATTTCACTTCCAACATATAGCCAGCAATCGTTCAATGCAAATTACACTTTTTCTCCAAACTTCTTTGCAAATTCTCACTTCAGTTCTTACACTTTTTACTTCCATAATTGCAATGCACATGAGTGTACCCGATTTTCGACCGAAATATAAGCCAAGAATAACAACACATTTTTGTTGATATTCAAATTTTTATTTATATTATTTTATATTCAATATTCTAAAAAAAACATTATGCTAATGAAAAAATTTAGAAAATACGGGATCAAAATACCTGTTAACACTATTATTTTTTTAAACCAAAACCCTCCGTTGTTACCCCACACCAAAATAGTGCATATTGATAACGTGCCGTTATCGGTCTAAAATGCACGCTCTTTGTGGCTGTTGCGTCTTCAGGACTCCCCCCGAATCAATGAACAATTTTTAAAACTATAACAATTGAACTGTTTTAAAAATGATGTTAAAACTTTGCAAGGCAAACTAATCTTAACGCGCAAAACGTAAAAAAAACATAAAAAACGTCACTTGCTGTTTTATTGTTATTACCACACAATACATAAAAATACGTCACTGGATTTCTTTTGTGATTACCAAACAATACCTGAAATATATCAAAGTACTGAAACTTCTGGAAAGCGGTTAGCCTGGTAGCTCGGAAAGTTAGGATAAAATTTTGATTATCTCACCTTTCAACAGAAGTCCCTGGAGAAATTCAATTTCTCAAAAAAATGTAAAGCCCTTTGATTGGATTTTGGTAGACCTTTAATTTTGTGTAATTATGTACGTTATGTTTGTCACAAATTATATATGTTGTAAACAGTTTTAGATCAAGCCACATTTTTGAATAGACTGTTAACTGTGATTGTGTAAAACACCATTACTCCATTTCTCAGTTTTATTTCGAAATAAGGGATCAAATAGGCTCACCTGATAGTAAATGACCTGTAAAAGTGTTTTGATACACAAAATCCTCTTTATGATATTTTTTAAGTTGCATTAAACAGAATTAATGACTTGTATCCAAAATAATCATCTAAATACAGGAAGACCAACATCTTAGTCCTTTTACTCACGACCTTTGACTCGGATTATTTTCCCATCTCAATACATCAAAAAGTAATTTTTCCAAAAATTGTTTAAAAAGTCACAAAAGTACAAAGATAAAAAACTATGCCATGACCTTGCATTTGATTTTGGTCATTGAAGTTTCATTGAGATCTGTTCAGTTGTTTGAGCACAGATCATTTATCATTACATTATTACATGACTGCTGTTATTGTTAACATTCATAGCAGGTCGTATTTATATATATTTTGTCTTCAGTCAAGGTATACAGACTATAAACATTTATGTAAAAACTATTGGAAAAGTTGAAAAATCAATGCTTAATAAGACATATCTAGTCAAAGCTCATTTATAAGTAGCTAATAAGCACACAGGAACTATAGAACAATGAATGATTTCTAATTTATTAATCATTTCAGTTTACTTATGCAGTTTTGATTTTGACCTTTGAACCTATTACCTTGAACCATATATCAAAATGATCATCATATCAAAACCTACAATAATCTAATGTGCATGCCTATACAAAAAGTTTATAGTTTTCAAGACAATTAACAATTTCAGTCTTCTTATGTAGCTATGACCTTGAGCTTTGTGACAATGACCTTGAAACATAGCAAAATGATCTTCATATCAAAACCTACAATACTTAAATATACATGACTATACAAATGATAATAGTTTTCAAAATAATAAACAATTTAAGACTTCTAATGCAGCTATGACCTTGACCTTTGAACATATAACCTTGAGCCATATATCAAAATAATCGTCATATCAAAACCTACAATGTTTTAATATACAAGTTTATACAAGAAGTTTATAGTTTTCAAGATAATTTACCTTTTTCCTTTTTTGCAGCTGTGGCCTTGACCTTGATACCCATGACCTTGAATCATATATAAAAATAATTAGTATAATAAAACCTACAATTTTCTATTACACCTGCCTAGACAATAAGTTTTAGTATTCAATTAACAATTTAAGACTTCTTATGCAGCTATGACCTTAAATTTTGAATGTATGACCTTGAATCATATATCAAAATGATTGTCATATCATTACCTACAATATTGTAATATACATGTTTACAAAGAAAGTTAACAGTTTTCAAGAAAAGATTAAGAGACGTACAAACTGACAATGAACTAGTTAGCCACTTATACTTTCCTGTGCTATGTTGATGGCATTTAACAACCTGGCAAAGATAAGTTAAAGCAATCAAATTGGCAATGGTAAAGAAAACTGAAGTTTCAAAAAAAAAAAAAAAAAAAAAAAAAAAAAAATCACAGACTAGAGCTGTTAGAAAAACTAAACAAATGACAAAGGATCTAACACTTCAGAGATAAGGCACTCTGATTCACAAGCTTTCACCTAAGACCACCAGGCCAACACCAACTGAATACAGCCTTGATGGTTCGAGGCAGAGAATCTTCTTCCAAAGCAGGGTGGGGTGGAGTGTAGGTTGGGATGTTGGTTCAATCCCTGGCCAGGTCAAACATAAGACTTAAATTTGAAAAGAGAGTACTGACTGTTGACACATTGTCATGTGAATAAGGGTTGGGTACTTGTCTGATGCAGACTGACTCTAGGAGCTAGCATGTGAAAATTGCCGAATATGGCAAACAGTAAAACACACTTCCACATCTTGCACATGCACAAACTTCTTTAATTTATCCTAAGAAATTAATAAACTTACTCTTGTCTTACTTACTGGCTGAAAAATTGCTACTGTAACATAAAACAGCATTACAACCAACAAACCTCTCATTTAATGCTCTAGAGTATTTGTTTGAACCCAATTTTCTTTAGTGAAGGCATAAAACTTGTTGAAATAGCAAAATTACATAACATGTCACTAATGAAAGAAATAATTAGAATAATGTTTTCATAAAACAAATCTGTAGACGAGTATACACAATGGTGGAATTATTACAATTAGTTGTTCCTCAATTTGAAATAGAAATATGCCTTTCATTGGTTGGTATCAAACCATGTAGGACAGTTAAAATGTTTTTAGAAGTAAGTCTAAAAGTTAATTATCTAAATAAGTTGATATCAGTAATTGAAAAACTAATGCTGCATGTTTGTCTCTATCATTATTCGCCCTAGGTTGTAAAAATGAGAAAATGATGCAGTCTGTTATATAAGTAGCCAATATTCATTGGTTTTCTGATATTATATGCCAACTTTGATTCTATATAGGGCATACTCGAGTGGAGTGAAGAAGTGCCACTGATGAGGAATGTATTTCCGAAATGTGCACATCTGGCACATCAAATTTAACTGGTACTTGCGTTATATATCTTTGTCATTCCGAAAAGGGAGCGATCTTTCAAAAATTTGGGGGCGAATTTTCAGGACGCGATTTTGACAGTGGGGCGATATTGCAATAAGTTAGGGCGTTTTTGAAGGGGGTGATTTTGACATGTGGGCGATTTTTTGGAAAGTGGGGGCGAATTTGACGGGGGCGATTTTACTGTCGGGCGATTTGACCTGATACCGTATTATATATGGTGAATAGCAACAAAGCACCTTAATCTTCCGAATAGCAACACCGCACCTTATTCTTCCAATATTCAGGTTCCAACAATGAAACGATTTCCGCACATGAAACAGCTGGAACTATTACTGAAACAGTCAATGCTTGATTCACCTTCTTCATGCTTCGAAAACACGGTCGGTGACGAGTGACATCCTTGAAATCTTTGGATTTGATTTCATAAAAAACCACTCTACTTGCAGTCGTGAAGATAGACGAATCCCCCCCCCACGGAAGATTGTTTGAAATATCGTCACAATGACCATCTATCTGCATTCTGAAACAGAACAAATTGTTCTTCCGTGACTGAAAGAACAACATCCGCCATGTTGTATATCACTGACATGAGAAGTGTTGCTATGAGTAGCCGTGGCACGGAAGATCTCTCCAAACAGCATCTAGAATCTTCGGCCAAAGGTCTAAGGTTACCGCTAGGAGCCGCTTTGACCTATCATTTCCTGTAAGAAACGATGCCTATAAGCGTTTAGCGTATACGCTAACCGCTTAATAATAGGCTGTATTTTGTGATTAACAATCTTTGAAAAAAATACGTCGTTTGTGATTACTAAACAATACAAAAACATTCGTCATTGGCTGTTTTTTGTAATTATCAAACAATACATGACACACACACACACACACACACACATATATATATATATCTATATATATATATATATAGATATATATATATATATTTATATGACTGGCTGTATTTTGTGATTACCGATCAATACTTAAAATACTCACTGGTTCTATTTTGTGATTACCGAGAATTTAAAAAAAGTACGCCAATGACTGTATTATGTAATTACTAAATAATACATAAATTCGTCACTTGCTGTCTTTTGTGATAACCAATCAAAACATAAATTCGTCACTGTCTGTAAATTTGGAAAAACCAATCAATAATGTAACATACATAACTGGATGTCTTGTGATTACCAAAAATACATCACAGACTGTATTTTATGATTACCAAGGATTTAAAAATATACGTCACAGGCTGTATTTTGTGATAACCAAACAATATATTTTTAATAAGTCACTGAATGTCGTTTGTGATTACCAATCTTTAAAAAATACGTCACTTGTTGTCTTTTGTGATTACCAAATAATACATAAATATGTCACTAGCTGTATTTTGTAATTACCAAACAATACATAATATACGCCACTGGCTGTATTTTGTAATTACAAATCATTAAAAATGCGTTATTGGTCCTATTTTGTGATTACCGATGATTTATAAAAATGGCTGTATTTTGTGAATAACAATCATTTAAAAAAATACGTCAAAGGCTGTATTTTGTGATTACCAAACAAAATACAAAATACGTCACTATCCATCTTGAGTGAAAACAATTTAGTACCTAAATTCGTCACCAACTGTCTTTTGTGATTACTTAAGAGTGCATAAAATTTGTCACTCGTTTTATTTTGAAATCTCAAAACAATACATAAAATATGTCGCTTGCAGCATTTTGGGTTTACCAAAAACGATATAAAATAAAATATGTCACTGGCAGTATTTTGGGATTACCAAACAATACATAAAATACGTCTCTGGCTGTATTATGTGATTAACCAAACAATACATAAAATACGTCCCTGGCTGCATTTTGGGATTACCAAACAAAACATAAAATACGTCTCTGGCTGCATTTAAGATACCAAACAATATATAAATACATCTCTAGCTGCATTTAAGGATTACCAAACACTACATAAAATACGTCTCTGACTGCATTTAAGATACCAAACAATACATAAAATACGTCTCTGGCTGCATTTTAGGATACCAAACAATCCATGAAATACGTCTCTGCCTGTATTATGTGATTACCAAACAAAACATAAAATACGTGTCTGGCTGCATTTTAGGATTACCAAACATGACATGAAATACGTCCCTGGCTGCATTTTGGGATAACCAAACAATACATTAAATACGTCGCTGGCTGCATTTTGGATACCAAACAATACATAAAAAACGTCGCTGGCTGCATTTTAGGATACCAAACAAAACATAAAATACGTCTCTGGTTGCGTTTTGAGATTACCAAACAATACATAAAATACGTCTCTGCCTGTATTATGTTATTACCAAACAATACATAAAATACGTCTCTGGCTGCATTCTAGGATACCAAAAAAATACATAAAATACGTCTCTGGCTGCATTTTAGGATACCAAACAATACATAAAATACATCTCTGCCTGTATTATTAATTACCAAACATTACATGAAATACGTCCCTGGCTGTATAATGTGATTACAAAACAGTACATAAAATACGTCTCTGCCTATATTATTTGATTACCAAACAATACATAAAATACGTCTCTGGTTGCATTTTAGGATACCAAACAATACATAAAATACGTCTCTGGTTGCATTTTGGGATACCAAACAATACATAAAATACGTCTCTGGCTGCATTTTGGGATTACCAAACAATACATGAAATACGTCCCGAACTGCATTTTGGGATTACCAAACAATACATAAAATACGTCTCTGGTTGCATTTTGGGATTACCAAACAATACATAAAATACGTCTCTGGTTGCATTTTGGGATTACCAAACAATACATAAAATACGTCTCTGGCTGCAATTTGGGATTACCAAACAATACATAAAATACGTCTCTGGTTGCATTTTGGGATTACCAAACAATACATAAAATACGTCTCTGGTTGCATTTTTGGATACCAAACATTACATGAAATACGTCCCTGGCTGCATTTTGGGATTACCAAACAATACATAAAATACGTCCCTGGCTGTATTTTGGGATTACCAAACAATACATAAAATACGTCTCTGCCTGTATTATTGATTACCAAACAATACATAAAATACGTCTCTGGTTCCATTTTAGGATACCAAACAATACATAAAATACGTCTCTGGTTGCATTTTGGGATTACCAAACAATACATAAAACACGTCGTTGGCTGCATTTTAGGATACCAAACAATACATAAAATACGTCGCTGGCTGCATTTTAGGATACCAAACAATACATAAAATACGTATCTGGTTGCATTTTAGGATACCAAACAATACATAAAATACGTCTCTGGTTGCATTTTGGGATACCAAACAATACATAAAATACGTCTCTGGCTGCATTTTGGGATTACCAAACAATACATGAAATACGTCCCGAACTGCATTTTGGGATTACCAAACAATACATAAAATACGTCTCTGGTTGCATTTTGGGATTACCAAACAATACATAAAATACGTCTCTGGTTGCATTTTGGGATTACCAAACAATACATAAAATACGTCTCTGGCTGCAATTTGGGATTACCAAACAATACATAAAATACGTCTCTGGTTGCATTTTGGGATTACCAAACAATACATAAAATACGTCTCTGGTTGCATTTTTGGATACCAAACATTACATGAAATACGTCCCTGGCTGCATTTTGGGATTACCAAACAATACATAAAATACGTCCCTGGCTGTATTTTGGGATTACCAAACAATACATAAAATACGTCTCTGCCTGTATTATTGATTACCAAACAATACATAAAATACGTCTCTGGTTCCATTTTAGGATACCAAACAATACATAAAATACGTCTCTGGTTGCATTTTGGGATTACCAAACAATACATAAAACACGTCGTTGGCTGCATTTTAGGATACCAAACAATACATAAAATACGTCGCTGGCTGCATTTTAGGATACCAAACAATACGTAAAATACGTCTCTGGCTGCATTTTTGGATACCAAACAATACATAAAATACGTCTCTGGTTGCGTTTTGGGATTACCAAACAATACATAAAATACGTCTCTGCCTGTTTTATGTGATAACCAAAACAATACATAAAAGACGTCTCTGGCTGCATTTTAGGATACCAAACAATACATAAAATACGTCCCTGGCTGCATTTTAGGAGACAAACAATACATAAAATACGTCTCTGGCTGCATTTTAGGATACCAAACAATACATAAAATACGTCTCTGGCTGCATTTTAGGATACCAAACAATACATAAAATACGTCCCTAGCTGCATTTTGGGATTACCAAACAATACATAAAATACGTCTTTGGCTGCATTTTTGGATACCAAACAATACATAAAATACGTCTCTGGCTGTATTATGTGATTACCAAACAATACATAAAATACGTCCCTGGCTGTATTTTGGGATTACCAAACAATACATAAAATACGTCTCTGCCTGTATCATTGATTACCAAACAATACATAAAATACGTCTCTGGTTCCATTTTAGGATACCAAACAATACATAAAATACGTCTCTGGTTGCATTTTGGGATTACCAAACAATACATAAAATACATTTCCGCCTGTATTATGTGATTACCAAACAATACATGAAATACGTCCCGAACTTCATTTTGGGATTACCAAACAATACATAAAATACGTCCCTGGCTGTATTTTGGGATTATCAAACAATAAATAAAATACACCCTGGCTGCATTTTAGGATACCGAACAATACATAAAATACATCTCAGGCTGGATTTTGGATTACCAAACAATACATAAAATACGTCTCTGGCTGCATTTAGCCACTAAATACGTTCCTGGCTGCATTTTAGGATACCAAACAATACATAAAATACGTCTCTGGCTGCATTTAGGATACCAAACAATACATAAAATACATCTTTGTCTGTATTATTGATTACCAAACAATACATGGAATACGTCTCTGGCTGCATTTTGGGATTACATAACAATCAATAAAAACATCTCTGGCTGCTTTTAGGATAACAAACAATACAACAAAATACGTCTCTGGTTGCATTTTAGGATACCAAACAATCCATAAAATACATCTCTGGCTGCATTTATGTGATGACCAAACAATACATGAAATACGTCTCGGCTTGCATTTTGGGATTAACAAACAATACATAAAATACATGTCTGGCTGCATTCATTAATCATGGTATCCGAGAAGTCTTAGACACGCTTACAGATCACAGCGCCTCGTACTCGTTAACGGGAGAAAATTCGTAAGTTGGATTTTTAAAGGTTGGTGGTTTTCTCCGGATACGCTGGTCACCGCCAACATCTAGAAACTGACCTCCTCAATTTAAAGTGAAAGGATATTGATTGCCTAAACAATATTTCCCTACTGAATTTGCAACTCTATCACAAATTGGTAAACTCCAGACCTTTTTATTATGCCATATTTGACCAAATTACAATGTACATGTACAGTCATTGGCCAAAATTGAGTTCGCAAAATGGCCGACTTCATTACGGCTAGAAAAAAGGAACTGCATAATATCTTATTTAATTTGCACAATCAAAAATACTAAACTTACCTTCAATTTTCAATATTTTGTTATATTGCCTCGAACTCTCAAAACACTACGGATTCGGGCAGGAATACTCTGATATAAGCTGTGTATGTAGTGTAAAGGGAGAGAAACCATATCTCACTAGCAATGCGTTCCAGATCACCGGCATTTCTAATCTCTTGTACTCTTCTCTGAATCCGTGTTTTTAAAACTTTCCAAACATTTTTCTGTAATGTTGATATCTGGGCTTTGTGCAGGCCATGGAAGATTGGGTATTCCGTTCTCAATTTTCCATTGGTTGGACCTCGCAGACACAGGACAGGGTGCATTATCTTCCTGAAAAATCCATGGTCTGTTTGAAAAATGTCCTGGAACAACTGGCCAAAGATTTTGGTCTAAAACATCTATATATTTTTCACTGTTCATATTCCCATCAACAGTCACTAATGTACCCACTACCCAGAACATAGCCGACACTCTGTTGGTGTGCTCCATGTCACCATACACCCAAGACATTCTTGTCTTAAACGTTTATCAGGTCGTCTCCAAAAATAAACTTTATGATTGTTACCAATAATAATTTTTGTTTCATCGCTGAAAATAACATTTGACCAATTATTGTCAACTCTCCATTGCAATTTTTCACGACAAAAGTTCAACCTCCCTTGAAGATTCACTGGCGATATTGTGATTTATTTTTGGAAACAGCTCTGCTTTGTAACCATATTTAAATAATCGTCTGCGAACAGTGTTTGATGATAAATTTGACCCAGAACGAACATTGTATCTTGTTATCAAATCCTGTAGTGTCTGTCTACGGTTATTTCTAGTCATACGAATAAGTATCCTTTCATCTCTCGGCGTTGTCATTCCCCCCCCCCCCCCCTGTCCCTGTAGATTTTCATCATTTCCGCTATCTCTCCGACGTTTTAAAAATTTTAAAAATTTTTGAATTGTTCTAGAATTATTGCCAATCATTTCCTGAATTTTATAACTTGAATGGCCTTGCTAAGACAAACTAATAACTGTTTCTTTTTCCTTCTTTTTCCTCCTGTGTCATTCCCCTACCTTGCGGGGCCATTTTACAGCAGACGATAAATGTCACTAATAAGGGGATAATTCGAATAGTTTTAGTGTCCTCCATTAATTTCTACACTAGAATATTTTATTCGGGGGAACTCGTTCTGTTTTCATTGGTTACAGTATACAGTATACTTTTGAACATTCGAAGTGACTGATTATTGATCCTGAGTCGACCATTTTGCGAACTCAATTTTGGCCATTGACTTAAGTGTTGTTGATATCTGACAATTTGTTGATCTGTGAATCTTTCTTTTTGGAAATATATTGAAATACTTAACTTAAATGAAATTCCTTTGATGAAAAGATATCGCGAGTAAAAAAAATTGTAACTTCGTTTAACTCCTTAACTTATCATAATTAAAATCATTTTAATTAATACTGAAATCTGTCGTTGATCACGTGTTCTTTTATTCGCATATTTAAAGAATTTTATTTCCAAAGTTGTACACCTGCTGTATGTGTCGTCAAGCGCTTTTGGGCTTTTTATTCATATATTTTATTCCTAAAAAGTAGAGCACCTTTTTTATGTAAGGTCTATAATGCTCAAGTATATTATAAGAAAGTATCTCGTAATAACGACTTAGGATCTTTTTATCACGAGAAAATTTCTAGTTTTAATGAGAGAGTCTCTCGTTATAACGATTAAGGATCTCAAAAAACATATGTCGGTCTATATTACATATTTGCATTTGCCGTGTGAATTCTCCCAAGTATGAGAGCTTTTGCATTCACTTAGACAATAAATCACAAAAACCGTATGACTCCATGTATCAATAAATACATAATGCAATACACAATGCGGAACTACAATTCATAGGTAAACAAACATGACTTTCACTTCACATTTGTTTACATTCGAGACAACGCTAAAAAGCGTAATTGCGAGATTTTACGTGAACAATTTAATTGTTAAAATGCACAAATAACAAAGACCTTTCACTCCAAACTCACTTTAAACTTTCAAAATTGAAATGGCGCCACGCGGATTTACCTGTAAGACGGTTTACACACACGTTATTAATCCGCACTGTTTTGTCGGGGGTAACCATAGGAGGGCTTTTGTTTTAAAACTAATATTGTTTTCAGATGGTATTTTCCCGGTTGTCCGTCAACTTGATATATTTATGAGAATATTAGATATGAAATAATAATAATTTGAATATCAACAATAATGAGTTGTTATGTGTGGACTATATTTCGGTAGAAAATCACGTTTTCGGTCTACAATGCATGTTCTTCGTGGCTTTTGCGTCTACTGGACTTCTCCTGGTGTGCATGTGTTTATAGAAGGGAATTTTTTTAGTTTTCTTGAAAATCAATAAATTATCATTTAAAACTATTTAACGAAAACATAGAGTTAAATGACAGAAGTATTGCAACCGTGAAACATGGTCGACGCCATTCGCATTAAAATTGTATACTACTTACTATATTTCTAACATTTTGTTATAAAACTTTTCTGGATGACAACACTGGGGCTTCTTTTAGGAATTGATGCATATAATTACTTATGCATACTTGAGGTAGACGTCGACAGATGTCTTTGATTATTGTGATAAGTTGATTTCTCTTTGTACTGTCAATAAATTTTTATTAAGTTGAGTTTTTATGCATCTTCATAAATTTGCAATGGATGTTTATATCAGTGGAGGCCAGTCCATACTAGGTTACCGATTTGCAGTTTTTCATGTATTAGTTATTATAGATCGATGAGGGATTACATTATCGTCCTGATAAATCCAATCACTATTGCCAAATTCCTTCACAACAATTGGTCACAAGTTTTTGTCTAGAAAATCTTTATACTTTTGTGAATTTATATTAACACCAACTTCAACTAAATACTAACACAATTATATGATATACATCAGCCCAAAACATTACATTTATCTTGTGCGGTGCTTTCAAGATATTTAAACACTCTGGGTTCTTCTTTTCTGTTGATTTTCTCCACACATGTAAAATATTTTTCATACCAATCACAACTTGTGTTTTGTCCGTAAACATAAGTTTTTGCCACCCATGCTCAGTCCATACTAGCTTTCCTCTACACCATTGAACTCGTCTTTACCAGTTGACTTTAAAAATTGAGATGGACTTTCGGAATCGACGGGGTTTTTATAACTTTCCGGTTTAAAATTCTTTGAACAGTTCTTGTAAAGGCAGTTATCCATGCCCGTTTCTTTTGTCTGAACATCTTCCGTAGTTTAGATATAATCCTAGGAAGGTTCCAGCGAGTTGTAATTTCCTTCTGTGGGATGTTTTTTCCATGGATGTTGTGAGCAGTTGTTTGAATTTGGTCCAAAGAGTTTTTATTATAATCTTCCTTTTTAAGGTCTTCTGCAAATGAACTGATGTTTGATTTCACTGCGTCGATGTTTCCTTTGTTAAATTGATACACATATCTAGGAGGCTTCTTTTGTTGTTTTAATGTGATGTTGACTTCCGCTACAAAGATACTATGGTCACTTATTACAGGCAAGACTTCACTTCTTGATATCATGTCCGGGTTAGTGGTTAACAACAGATCCAGTGCATTGTTTTCCTCTTGTTGGTTCTAGAATCATTTGTTGTAAGTAATGGTTATAAACAGTGTCTATCATGGTGTTATTTAATAGTGAACTGTACTGTGGGTTTGGGTTCACTGATGAGTTGTTCCAATTTATATTGGATACGTTGAAATCACCCAGGATTACAATGTTTGGTAAAGATTGTTTGTCTGTTAAGTCTAATGAAACAGTACTAAGCTCTTTTATTACTTCTGGATCATCTACTGAAGGTGTTCTGTAGAATAAGCCAATATAGAGGGGTTTGTTGTAACTTGTGTTTAGTTTAGCCCAGGTTAATTAACAATTCTTTTCTAGTTCTTTTTCTGGTGTTGCTATATTACTATTTCTTACTGCGATGAGTACTCCCCGGGAACCAAGTTTGTTATCCTTCCTACTGATGACTTCATAGTCTGATCCATCTGGGAATATGGCAGAACCGGTTATTGTTTTATCAACTTTAGTCTCACATGCACAAATTATGTCGGGTTTATGTTCATCTAATAATTGTGTGAATAATGCATGTTTCTTATCACTTACTAGGCTGTTACAGTTTATACCCATTATTTGTACCTTTGACGGTTTCATGTTTATGTTACTAGGATGCTGATTTTCATGCAGTTGTGTGTTACTATCAACTGCCTCTTTGGCTGGGATTTTACTGACATCTAACACACTAAAACTATTTGACAGATTGATTGTATCATCATCACTTTCAAAGAAGGAGTCTGAGAAGTTAAATGACCCGCATGGTGGACAAACCCATGACATGCAACTACTTATCAAGTTGTTGATTCAATATGACACCTATAATAGCACGACTCACACTGTATTGCTGTGTGGGTCTTTTCAACCGACTTATTTAGAATTTATAGATCCTTAGCATACATTTTCAGCAACACTTTTTTTCAGTCGAGTGTCAGTTCACTGGCACTTCGAGCCATGGTCTGTTTCTTCCGCGTCTACATTAGACGTCACAAAAGTCCGGTGTCAAGTTGAAGTATACCCCCTTGTATTTGTTCTTCTCGAGTAGTCAAATTATTTCTATCTAAACATAAAAATGAAAAGAAACGAAAAAAAATCTGAGAAAAATCGGTCATGTTTGTTGCAATTCTTTTGTCATATAGCTGTACAATTGATCCGTTCTAACGATAGCGCGCGTTATTCAGTTTGCTTGCTTGCAAAGTTTTGCTTTTAAGATTATTGACAATGAATATCAATATAACACAGTTCATTTGTTAAATAAATACTGACGAACTGTACTACATGTTTTGTCTTTTCTAAATTTACTTGTTTGATAATTACGGTTTTATTATATAAGCTGCTCAATTAGTTATTGCCAAGTATTTAGCTAAAAATCCAATCAAATAACTTTATGTTATTCTGTTAGTTACTGAAATGAATGTATATAAAAAGAATCAATAGCTAAATTTCAATTGAGGTCTAGTGGTTAAAAATATTCAGTTTCGGACGGGACGTTTGAGATATACATGTATACGATTTAATTTTGTGATGAAGATCTTTTACGCATGGCTTTTCAAATTAGAAATTTTGATAATTCATTGACAAAATAGGAAAAATAAGTTGGCCAGTGACACCCTGTAAGTTGTGTAATTATTTCCATTTGAGATGTTATCCCATTCGTTGATGTTTTCTGGAAGGACGGGGTTGGTGACATGAACGCTTTTGCCGGGTCACTATAAAGAGGAACCATGAGATTACTAATCAGGAAAGGTTTCGGATTACTTTAAATCTTATTCTTATGTTTATTTTGTCTTATCTTTTGGTCGTTTTGTATGAAGTTTTACGGAGTATGTGGTTTATTTACATAATTTATTATTAAAATTCAATTACCACATAATGTAGCTTCGATTTCATTCTTTATTATTTAGCTTGTAAAAAGTTTTATATCAAATTTGAACATAATCAATTATTTTGTTTCCAACAGCATAACTTCTTACTTAATAATAGTAATTATTAAAAATCATGATTGCCGGTAGTAAATCATCCTATAGGAAAAACACACGTCTTTTAAATTGATGGTCTTCGTATTTTTCCCTTCTTTATTTCAGGTAAGGAATTTTAATTAATGACATTAATAACTTTTTCAAAACTATTTTTCTTAATTATATAATCAACAGACCGACTTTATTCGGGTTTAATTAAAAAGAAAATTTAAAATAAATGACCTCTTTTTAAATAGGTGTTGCAGCCAAAAAGATAATTAACACGTTATTTACCTCATGCAGGGTCTTTGTCTAAATTAAAAATACATTTATATGTTGGAATAACTAGCAATAACAGCAATGATGGTGATTTAGCTGAGCAATAACTCCCTGAAGTATTTGATATTAAAAATTAACAGAAAATTGGATAACAGTGAATTTTGTTTCATTGCCACCATTTGTTCGGTCACATTTTGACGTAAAAAAGGATTTGGCAATAAATCAAAGAGGACTAATAAGAGTAAAAAGACAGCCGTGCTTCAAAATACTGCGCAATAAGTCAAATGGCAAAGTTAACGGGGGAGGGGGCATTGTAACTGACGATAAGTCAGATAACAAAGTTATCGAGGGTCATTAAAACTGACGATAAGTCTGATTACAAAGTTATAGAAGGGCATTGTAAAAGATGATAATTTAGAAGACATAGTTATTAAGGTGCATTGTAACTGTCGACAAGTCAGATGACACAGTTATCGCAGGTAATTTTGTAACTGAAAAATTGCCAATGTAAATTAAAAAAAGTCAGATGACAAAGTAATCGAGGGGCATTGTCAATTACGATAAGTTATGTTACAAAATACCAAACGATATTTTAACTGATGATCAGTTGGATGACAAAGTTATCGCAGGTTATTGTAACTGAAGATAAGTCAAATGGCAAAGTTATAAAAGGGCAGTGTAGCTGACGATAAATCAGATGTCAAAGTTATCGAGGGGCTATGTAACTGACGATAAATCAGATGACAAGGATATCAATGGGCATTGTAACTGATGAAATATTAGAAGACAAAGTCATTGAGGTGCTTTTAACATGACAAAGGCAAATGAAACAGTTATCGAAGGGAATTTTGTAACTGACGATAAGTCAGATGACAAAGTTATAAAAGGGCAGTGTAGCTGACGATAAGTCAGATGTCAAAGTTATCGAAGGGATATGTAACTAACGAAAAGTCAGATGACATAGAATCGAAGGTATTTTTTAACTAAAAAACTGGCACTGTAAATTACTAAAGGTCAGTTGACAAAGATATAAAAGGGCAATGAAGCTGGTGATAAGTCAGATGTCAAAGTTTTCGAAGGGCTATGTAACTGACGGAAAGTCAGGTGACAAAGTTATCGAAAGGAATTTTGTAACTGAAAAATTGGCAATGTATATTACAAAACGTTAGATGACAAAAATATAAAAGGGCAGTGTAGCTGACGATAAGTCAGATGTCAAAGTTATCGAAGGGCTATATAACTGACGAAAAGTCAAGATGACAAAGTTATAAAAGGGCAGTGTAGCTGACGATAAGTCAGATGTCAAAGTTATCGAAGGGCTATGTAACTGACGAAAAGTCAAGATGACAAAGTTATAAAAGGGCAGTGTAGCTGACAATAAGTCAGATGTCAAAGTTATCGAAGGGCTATGTAACTGACGAAAAGTCAAGATGACAAAGTTATAAAAGGGCAGTGTAGCTGACGATAAGTCAGATGTCAAAGTTATCGAAGGGCTATGTAACTGACGAAAAGTCAAGATGACAAAGTTATAAAAGGGCAGTGTAGCTGACGATAAGTCAGATGTCAAAGTTATCGAAGGGCTATGTAACTGACGAAAAGTCAAGATGACAAAGTTATATAAGGGCAGTGTAACTGACGATAAATCAGATGACAAAGTTATAAAACGGCAGTGTAGCTGACGATAAGTCAGATGTCAAAGTTATCGAAGGGCTATGTAACTGACGAAAAGTCAAGATGACAAAGTTATATAAGGGCAGTGTAACTGACGATAAATCAGATGACAAAGTTATAAAACGGCAGTGTAGCTGACGATAAGTCAGATGTCAAAGTTATCGAAGGGATATGTAACTAACGAAAAGTCAGATGACATAGAATCGAAGGTATTTTTTAACTAAAAAACTGGCAATGTAAATTACTAAAGGTCAGTTGACAAAGATATAAAAGGGCAATGAAGCTGGTGATAAAGGGCAGTGTAGCTGACGATAAGTCAGATGTCAAAGTTATCGAAGGGCTATGTAACTGACGAAAAGTCAAGATGACAAAGTTATATAAGGGCAGTGTAACTGACGATAAATCAGATGACAAAGTTATCGAAGGGCTATGTAACCGACGAAAAGTCAGGTGACAAAGTTATCGAAGGAATTTTTTTAACTGAAAAACTGGCAATGAAAATAATAAAAAGTCAGATGACAAAGTTATCGGGGGGCATTGTCAATAACGATAAGTTATTTTACAAAATACCAAACGATATTTTAACTGATGATCAGTTAGATGACAAAGTTATCGAGGGCCATTGTAACTGACAGTAAGTCAGATGACAAAGTTATCGCAGGTTATTGTAACTGACGATAAATCAGATGTCAAACTTATCTAAGGGCTAAGTAACTGATAATAAGTCAGATGTCAACGTTATCGAGGGGCATTGTAACTGACTATTAGATGACAGAATTATCGGGGGACGGGGGCATTGTAACTGTCATAATTTTTTGTTTAAGGACAAATCTTGTGTGAACCACTTCTCTGGCTCAGAAGAGCGACAACTCCAAGAGCACGATGTTATGTGTTTTATCCCGCTCGGGTCATAAATAAGAATTTATAATATAAATATTAATTTTTCGACTGACGTTATGCATTATGTGGACAGAGAATCGACATGTTCACTCAGTGTCAGGATAATGTAACTGGCGTTGGTATGCGTGTCTGCTGCCTGCTAACTCTATGAGCTAGCAAGTTAAGATCGTCCTTATTGTTCTTTAATACAAAGAAGACTATAAAACAAACCTATACATCTTAAACATGGGATTGGTGATGAAGTTGATATTGGATATTTAACTATATAAGTGTTTTCGTCATGGCCTTTATGTTTGAAAAAAAATCAATATAACAAAACTAATAATTTATTATCAGTAAAAAATACTATAAAAGAAATATACATGGTGTACATTGCGGGTAGTTCCACACGCGTTAACGACTTTTTTAACAAGCGAAACAGATTATAACTAATATCTATGGAATGACATAAAAAAGAAGTAATATGCAATCATCCGTCACAAGCAACAAATGAAATATTAGCTACAATAACTAAATATTAAAATGTGATTATTACAAAGAAATAAAAATACCACTCGAGCAGGATATACTCGTAAACATAATGACGACAAAGAAGTATTTATTGCTAATGAGTAATAATATAATGTAACTTTATTTCCTTAAAAATCTGTCTTCATTACTTCACTGTATAACAATACTTACCTTTTCGGCTTTAACACATAATGTATTCATTTCTAAGAGTAGAACAGGTTTAACAAACGTAACAGTTATGACAAGCTTGTCACCGCATAGGTCAAATAGTCCTGTACAGACATATAAGTTAAAGTGAATGCCTCTGTTTTTTAACATCTTAAATAAAAATCAACACGCGCATTAATTGTCATTTGAAAATGACTAATATATAATCTATTGGAACAGAGAGGTCATAAATATAACGGCTACGATAAACATTTGATGACTTCCTTTTACTTTTAAACATTCTAATATGTCAACTACATGTATGTTTTGCAAAGATTTTTCAATAGCAATATTTTATGATTTTAAAAAATATTTGGACAAGTATTCAATGAAAATAATAAACAAAATTCGAATTTCATTTAAAGATGAGTCCAGACGATTTAAATATTTCCGCTTTTCATGCTCGAGTGATAAAGAGGCTTGCATATTAATTAGGACACATGTTTCTTGTTGAGTTACGTATTTATAATTAACATTGTAATTTTGACAGACATTTCTGGATAAGACATCAGACTGCACTATATGATGAGGAGGATTACCTGATAAAGGTAGGTTATACAGAGAAAACTTGTGATGGTGATATTTTATCTTCAATTTACATAAAATATAAGAAATTTAAAAAAGGTTGTGACACTTAATCTTAAATTCTATTTCAAAATCTGAGATACAGCATACAAGTTATAATACATATACGGAATTATAAAACCTGTCAAAAATTTACTTGAAACGTAACAAAATTATGCTAAAACTTGAAAAAGATAAACATTAAAATATATAAAACTAAAATCTCTTCTATTTTTTTCTTTGTTTCTGAAACAATAGTTATTTGAAAAGTACGACAAAGTTTATCCATCTGTAGGTGTATAGATGATTTTGATACATAATTTTTAAATTTCTTTATCAATACTCTCACTATTCAAATCATTTCTCATCTAAAGAATCATAAAAGATATTGTATTGTTAAAATTTTCATTACAAAAACTGTTTTATATGCTTTAAAGCCTTTATATAAAACAACAATATATGTGGGTAATATCCTAAAGGACTCTGTCCGAAATAGTATAAAATGGATCGGTAAAAATGATTATGTTGCTCAAATCAAACTCAAACTATAATAACAATTTGTTTGGCAGTAAAATGATCTTTAAAAACAGAATATGACTTAATCAAAATACACACCGCCGCTAAATACAACATGAAATAAAGAAGTTGAATAATTTTTACATCATAGTTTTCAAAGCCAGTTTTAACATGACTGCTTCGGTATGAGCGTATATTGAAATTCCGATTATATTTTTAAAATTTTGGATGTCACGGAACATATTGTCAATATGCTTTTCTGGATTATTGTTGAGTGGCACATTTACTGTTTAATTTTTCACAAGCAGAAATTAACTTTTAAGATTTGATTTTAAGTAATTTTGATTGTAAGGCAGACAAATATTTTTTTGACAATTTCTAAAGATTTCATTGGTTAAACGGCGTAAAAACGTTTGAGGTACCAAAAGGCTATTTAGCCCCACTAACAAAATTGCGTAAATTAATTTGTGTTTTTTTGGCATTCAAAAACCAATTAATTAAGTTGTCAAAATGATATGTTCCATTCATTATAATTTTATGACAAGCATATGTGCTATTGAGAAAAAAAATAACAACTGAAGTTACGCTATGTACATTGTGTAATTGGTGAAACAATGCAAAAATGTTCACAGCGTCCATTCGGGTTGTTTTTTATGACCCGAATAAAAATATAAAAATAAAAATATTGAAATCTATGGGTAGATATGATTTGGAATTTTGTCATTGATTACATCATTATTCGTTTATTTGTTCTTGTATTTCTCTTACATCAATATGGTCATTTATTGTTTCAGCATTAACAATATGATACAATGTATATAATATGTTTAAGGTGTCCGGTGTTATAAAATAATACATATGCGTGTATCATATTCTTTAATAATCCTTTTTTTATAAAAAACATATAACATACAACATGAGGATATTGATGTTTACTTTTATTTTTCCATATATTTAACATATTAGGACATCTGTTGACATAAATCAAAATTCTCAAATTTTTGCAATCTAAGCTGCTTCTCCGCAAGTTTACGATTTGGTAATATTCATAGGCATGCAAATATTATCAATAACTATTCCTGTAAATAAATTAATTCTCATATATATATATATATATATATATATATATATATATATTATTTTGCAGTACGGCCATCTTGTATCTGAATACATAAGAGTTTCATTCATTTATCAACACATTTTATTGTACGTAAGCCCCACAACAGAGTTATCATTTATTAAAACTAGACAAGCAAACAACGTGAAATAGTAGCTGAAAAATTCATGGCGTTAACTTGATTCAATCGTAATGATAATTACGAATTCAACTATTTTGAAAGAATGATAAATGTTGTAGTTCACACAATATTTAAACTGTTTTTCGAGTGGAGAAAAAGAATATGAGTGGCGAAAATGCCAAACTGGTGTCAAAGAATCGTTACATTTTGGAAATTCTTTATATTAGTTCATATATACATTGAAACACATTTGACATTGAAATTAGCTATCAAGGGTATGCAATTTACACAAGTTAACAAAGATGAAATTTTACTTTTATAACATATGATAAGCTCAACAGAAATAAATTTTATTTTCCTGCTTAGAAAGCCATAAAATTGTCAGTGGTAACTTTAAATAAATGTCCAACATGAGAATGTAGCTATTTTTAAATTGCCAAAGGGTTAAAGAAACATTCACATATTACTGTAAATCATCTGTTTTTTCAGCATGTGTAAAACAGATAATTTCATTCTCGGTCTGGCATGAAATTATTCGCAGTTATGATGTTAATAGTCACGAATATTGTTTTTACTGTAAAAACCAAAATGGTTCATATTGACAGTTACAAGCTACTTAGAGAAGGAATACTAATTAAAACTTGAGTACTCTTACCACAATAAAACTGCTTATAGATATTGAAATTAATGTGTAATATAATATTGAATTGCACAGATCGTAATAACCAATTTATATTTATATATAAAAAATATATTTTTGGAAAATAATTTTTTAAAAATGGGTCAAATAAATGCAGCTTTAAGAACTTGCCATTTTTTATAAATTTATTTTTACAGGAATTCACTCTACTGGCAACTGAAAACTTGTACTTGGCAACAGTCAACGCTATTAAGAATAGTATATAATAAACGAAAAGACTGTATAAAACAGAACATAACAAACAAAACGTACATTTTAAAGGGAGTCTGACGGAATGTATTGACCTTTAAAATGGATGTATCTCTCAAAAAATATCTTCACATTCATTCAAAATTAAGTATCACACGGCCCCAAAAATTATTAAAGCCTTGAAACCAAATCCTTTTCTAATGATATTTTCGTTTTTTAAAATTTTTGATCGGATTATTCAAATGAATTTAGTACATTGCATGGCAAGATACTATTGTAACATTTAATCTGCAAATGTTCTCTGTTAATAGCTTTGGGCCCAAGCAGCAACCGCGTATTGCTCCTGTATAACATGAAAGCAGACGGTATACTATTGTTTGTCATGGTGATGTGTTGCTCGATGAATTTTGGTCTAGTTTTAATTAATATTTATATAGGTGGATTTTATTTTATAATTTTTTTATTGAAATTTTAATTTTTACGATTTTATCGCGTAAAAAATAAGTAAAGAATATATCAAATCTCGTGTTGTAGGTATGTTGTTATGGATAGCGGCCATGTTTGTTTACCTTAGATAATGTAGTTCCGTATGTAACAATGTGTTCATACGCCGGTCAGCTGATCAATGCTAATTATAGCCGATATCATTGGTAATTATAGCTGATATAATTACCATTGGTCTCAAACACAGTTACATTAAGCAAACACATTGCAAATGCAAATATATATATATATATATATATATATATATATATATATATATATATATATATATATATATATATATATATATTCATTGATCTCCTTTGTTAATAAAGAACAGGCAAGTCTGACATGTTCACACTAACACTTGATCAAGTGACATGCACGATCCGATATCTGATCACATACCACATTCATATGTAAATTATTGAAATTAAAAAAGGATAGTGCATATATTAGCAAGTCAAATAACTGTTTGCAAATTAATTCTCTCTGCATGCACCTTTATAGTATAATAATTGCATATGAGATGCTGTTTCATTACGGTCTTTTTAGCATTCAAAAGATAAGAAAAACCATCCAATTACAGTATCACGTTTTTGTTTCACCAGGATTATTTCTTATTACTTGTTATTCGGATATTGATCGATTTAGCTGATGTAATGTTCATATTTAAAATTTCATACAATTAAAAGTAATTTTAAATCAATACCTTCCTATTCATTAGGATCAGTTATTTTCTGTACAGTTAACGTGTTTTCATGTTTATAGGACGTAATAAATCTCAGAAATTGCAGTAAAATTTCTCTATTGCATTCTTTTTTTTTTCTTTTTTTTTTAAAAAGGTTAATCTTTTTCTTTGGGAGGCATAATTGTCAAAATTGTTTTGAGGATAAAAGGTGTGGCTCACTATTATTTTTTATCAGAGAGTTTTTATAAAGGCATTGGGAACAACTGATTACGTTATATTTTATTTCAAGGAGAATAATTATGTACAGATTTTTACCACAAAATGCTTGACCGTGTTTTAAAATGCAGTTGTCTTGAGATCACAATTTTATAATTATAACATAAACCATATAGTACATGTAAGGGTTTTAAATAAGTAAACAAAACGGATGTATTATTTAAAATGTATGGCAGCAAACTAAATATTTCAGTCTTAATAAGAAATATCACATACCAAAATGGAATATCTAAAATAGAAAATTATATGTACAGTGCGATTATGCAATTTGAGGCAAACTCTTTTTTTTTAATTTTAAATGTAAACTAGTTTTTGGTATCTGCGATGTTAACATAGAACGTTATTTAAAAAGCATAGAATCATGACCAGACAATCCGGAACTATATCACCATAGGTAAACAAACATGGCTATCACGTCACTTTTGTTTATATTCGAGACAAGCTTGAAAAACTCACTCACGAAATTTTACAAAAACGGTCCCATTGTTAAAATGCACCATATAAAAAATCAAAGAAATTAATCAAGTAAAATTTTAATAACATATATAGACACCTGTTTACTCTTGCATATCCTGGCGCAGATTCAAAACCCACGTGCTTGGTCATTGAAAATCATCCCTCTGCTATAGTTTCCTTCGTTTCAGATTCACCAATTCATTTCCGACGTATAACCAGCAACCTTTTAATGCAAATAACACTTTTACTCCAACCTTCTATGCTAATTCTTCAATAATTGAAATGGCGCCACACGGGTGCAACTGATTTTCGACAGAATAATAGTCCACAAATAACAACACATTTATTTTTGAAATTCAATTTTTTATTTATATTATTTTATATACGATATTATGTTAATGAAAAATCGAGAAAATACCATCAAAATACCTGATAATACCATTATTTTCCAAACCAAAACCCCCCATTGTTACCCACACCAAAAAAAGTGCGGACTAATAATGCTAATGCATCGTCTTCGGTCTATATTTCAGCTGTTGCGTCTACTGGACTCCACCCCACGCCGATGCACATGTGTTATAGATGGAATTTTGTCATTCTTAAAATCAATGAATAATTTCCTTAAAATATTTGACGCACGTTATTCCATTTGCTTGCAAAGTTTTTGCCTTCATACTGACAATGTACATCATTTTTAAACAGTTCAATTGTTAAATATAGGGTCTCGTTTTCTTGTTTTATTCCTTCATTGTGTTTATGTTTGTTTTGGCTACTGCATTCTTAGACAATATTCCATTTAAAACATTTTTTTATAATTTGCTGTGCGAATAATTAAATCATTAAACCTTGTTTTTAGAGTGGATGGTCTCTAAGAGAAACTATAGAAATATAACAAAAATACCTGTTAAATTTCCGAAAATCATTCCTCATTAGTGACTTTAAGGGCAGAAAAGTTTGGACGATAAAAAAAAAGCATAAGCAAAACAGTTTAAAAATTAATTAATCTTTTCCAAAATTATATGAATCCAAATCCAGCAAAGGAATGCTTTGTCTGAGGGAACAAACCTTAGTTTTAAATAAATTTAAAAATTAAGACGGCTGAATATTTTCCTAAATGGTACATTTTCTGTTAGCACAAAGTACTGTCTACTAAATTATGGACACCCTCGGGGAGTTTACTCCACCAGCAGCGGTACCCGCTCAGGGATAGAACATTATAACAGAAATACCTGTTATTACATACATAATATGAAATAGGAAAACATATAAAAATAAATAAATAAATAAAATTTGTAGGAGTTACATCACTAATTAAAATGATCATAAACACAAAGCTGTAATAACCGTTGCACAAAATGATAATATAGTATTTTTTTGGGGTGGGTCAGACCTTGAAAAGCTTTTTACATAGTCTAATTGTATAAATTTGTAAATATATAAATTATATATATATATATATATATATATATATATATATATATATATATATATATATATAGTATGTATATTGTATCATCAGTTGTATATTGTTGACAGTGTAAAGCATATTATATGAAAATAAAATGCATAAAAAAGGGATTATAAATTTTAACATATATTTTATAAATAATTTTTTTTTGTTTCTCTTGTTTTCATTTCCTTTTGATAATTCCATCATTCAAGTTGCATCACTAAACAATGGAAATAATCATAGAGTCAAAGTATTGTTAACCAAGTTATGAATTGTATTAATAATAAATTATGACATTTGGGGATTTGGTAAATATTTCCTGCAGACAAATAACCTAAGCTATTGTTCAAGTTGCAACTTAAATATTTCATCTAGTTTCAGATCTGCACAAATGATAGCCATAGTGCTCAAAATGGGGAATTGGCAAGGCACTTAGTGGGGAAATTGATAAAAATTATATATTTGTCAATATATCTTCAATACTATTTACTTTTTGTATAGGCATGTATATTAGAATTTTGTAAGTATTGATATGGCGACCATTTTGATATATAATTTAAGGTCATACGTTCGAAGACCAATGTCGTAGCTGAAGTTGTTACCTATCTTGGAAACTATTAACTTTTTATATAGGCCTGTATACAAAAAGAGTATTGTAAGCATTGATATTAGGATCATTCAAGGTTATAGGTTCGATGGTCTCATGGCTGCATAAAAAGACAGAAATTGCTTATTATCTTGAAAATATTGGTATTGATATGACGATCATTTTGATATACAGTTTAAGGTGATACGTTCAAAGGTCTAGGTCATAGCTGCAAAAGGATAGGAAAGGGCATAGCTTTATAAAAAGACTGATTTTCTTATATAAGAATATTTTAGATGTTGAATGAAAATAATTTTATATATAGTTCTAGGAGATAATCTCAAAGATCAAGATCATAACTGCATAAGAAGACTAAAATTGTTAATTATCATGACAACTATTAACTTTTTGTATAGGCATGTATATAAGAATAGTTGGTATTGGTATTAGGGTAATTTTAATATGATTCAAGGTCATACGTTCAAAGGCCATGGTCGTAGCTGCATTAAAAGACTGAAATTGTTAAGCATCTTAAAAATATTAACTTTTGTATAGGCATGTATATTAAAATATTATAGGTATTGATATGACAATCAATTTGATATATATGGTTCAAGGTCATATGTTCAAAGGAAAGGTTACAGCTATATAAAAAGACTAATACTGCTAATTATTTTGAAAACTATTAACTTTTTGTATATTAGAATATTGTAGGTATTGATACGGCAACTATTTTATATTTAGTTCAAGGATATAAGTTTAAAGGTAAAGGTCATAACTGCATAAGAAGACTGAAATTTTTAATTTTTTTGAAAACTATTTACTTTTGTATAGGTATGCATATTAAGATATTGTAGATACTGATATGACTAATATTTTGATATATGGTTCAAGGTCATATGTTCAAAGGTAAAGAACATAGTTGCATAAGAATACTATATTGCTTATTATCTTGAACTCTTTGAACATTTTGCAAAGGCATGTAATTAGAGTATTGTAGATACTGATGTGAAGATTATTTTGATACATGATTCAAGGTCATTGGTTTTAAGGTCAAGGTATAAGCTTCTTCAAAAGACTAAAATGTTAATTATCCTAAAACTATTAACTTTTTATAAAGGCATGTATATTATAATATTTTTATGTATTAATTTGACTATCATTTTGATATATCGTTCAAGGTCATAGGTTAAAAGGTCAAGGACATAGCTACATAAGTATATTGATATTGTTATGTATTGATTTGACTACCATTTTGATATATTGTTCAATGTCATAGGTTAAAAGGTCAAGGACATAGCTACATAAGTATATTGAAATGATAATCATCTGGAAATTATCTATTGCACTTTAGTTACAATATGCATATTAACTTCTTATAAATCAATTGTGACTAGACATTTTTAATTAATTATTGTGGCAATTTTAAACCTTGAGAAAACTTGGAAAGTTTCGTTAATTAATATATTGTCTATTGTCCTTTAAAAATGTGGACATATCA
The DNA here is from genome assembly GCA_029721355.1 of Tegillarca granosa. Classification (NCBI taxonomy): domain Eukaryota; kingdom Metazoa; phylum Mollusca; class Bivalvia; order Arcoida; family Arcidae; genus Tegillarca; species Tegillarca granosa. The sequence continues at coordinate 17,774,655 of CM056608.1, forward strand.
TCAGGTGAGCGTTAAGGACATGGGCCTCTTGTTTTTACAATATAGCAAATTAGACTTATCATCGTAAACGTGACGAGGAATGAATTTCCGAAATGTGCACATCTGGCACATGAAAATGTAACTGGTATTTGTATTATATATTTACTACCCCTGAGCGGGTACCGCTTCTGGTGGAGTAAAACTCCCCGAGGGTATCCAAAACTCAGTAGGCAGTACTTTGTGCTGTCAGAAAATGTACCAGTTATCAAAATTTTAAGTCGTCTAAAATTTGGAATTAATTTAAAACTAAGGTTTGTTCCCTCATGCACAGCATTCCTTAGCTGGATTTGGATTTATATAATTTTGAAACTTTAGATTCATTATTTTCAACTGTTTGGCTTATAATTTTTATGTATCAAACTTTTCGGTCTTAGTGTCACTGACGAGGAATGAATTTCCGAAATGTGCACATCTGGCACATCAAAATGTAACTGGTATTTGTATTATATATTTACTACCCCTGAGCGGGTTCCGCTGCTGGTGGAGTAAAACTCCCCGAGGGTATCCAAAACTCAGTAGGCAGTACTTTGTGCTGTCAGAAAATGTACCATTTATCAAAATTTTCAGTCGTCTAAAATTTGGAATTAATTTAAAACTAAGGTTTGTTCCCTCGTGCACAGCATTCCTTAGCCGGATTTGGATTTAGATAATTTTGAAACTTTAGATTCATTATTTTCAACTGTTTGGCTTATAATTTTTATGTATCAAACTTTTCGGTCTTAGTGTCACTGACGAGGAATGAATTTCAGAAATGTGCACATCTGGCACATCAAAATGTAACTGGTATTTGTATGATATATTCAAACTCCTTAATTAATTTGGACATAATTTATAAATTCATTATTGACTTTGTGAAGAAAATGGCTTGATACTTGGGATGATACTGATAATAGTATTTTTTAATATATCTAGAAAACTTTCAATATTTTTGTAAAAATTAATTTTAAAAAACATTATAGATACTGATATGACAATCATTTAAATTATCATTTAAGGTCATGAGTTCAAAAGTCAAGGTAATATCTGTATAAAAAATGAAAATGTTAATTATCTGTAAAACTATAATTTTTGCATAGGCGTATATTAGAATATTGAATGTATTGATATAATGATCATTTTAATATAAAATCCAAGGTTACGGGTTCAAAGGCCATGGTCATAGCCGCATAAAAATACAAAAGGTATAATTTTCTAAAAAGACATCTATTGTATAAGCATCATATTAGAATAATATTGTAGGTATTGATATAATGATCAACTATTTTTAGGTAATTGATATCAAGGTTGTAGCTGACTTTAAATACTACAACGGTTAAACTTATGGGAAACAAACTTTTTGTTTTGGAAAGACATGTACATAAGAAAAGCTTTGGTATACTAAGCAATCATTTTAAAATGCATATCAAGATCAAAGGTCCAAAGGTCATAGCTGCAAAAGAATACTGAAATTGTTAATTGTCTATGAAATCTTTAATTTTTAGAGGCATGTATAATAGAATATTTAGAGTATTGATATATCAATAATTTTAAATATTGTTCTTGGTCGTTTATTCAAAGTTCAAGGTGGAAATAAATTATGTTATATAATTATCTGAAAACTATTTTTAAGGATTTATATGAAAGTTTAACCCTTCACATGACAATCGTTTCACTCATTTATAGACTCTTTTTTTAAATTCAGATTTTGGATTATTGAATTTTGTTTTAAATATAAAAAAGAAATTGATGTTGTAAAGATGCAACATATATAGATTAAAAAGTTTTGATTTTCTGCAATTAAAAAAAGGAAGAAAAATCTATAAGTTAATAAAAGGGTTTTCATTGTTGTTAAGATTTTTCAAGGGATGATCATGATTATACAAATTATGAAATCACATCCTATATGGTAAACTAGGAAGGTACATAAGCGATATTGTCGACATAGTAATTTGTTATCTTGATGACTACATTATAAAAATGCTATATCCACAAAAAGTTTTTGAATTAGTTTGGTAATTTTCCCCATTAGGTCAATAAATTTTACATGGTATTTTGAAATTTTTGAATATTTTTTAAATATAGAATTTAGTTTTTCAAATTGGTATTTGACAAACAATTGTGGACTGAGAGTAAATACCTGTGTTACTAAGTTATGTATATCAGTCCGTCCTAAATACCTGTGCTACTAAGTTATGTATATTAGTCTCTACTAAATACCTGTGCTACTAAGTTATGTATATCAATTCGTAATAAATACCTGTTTTACTAAGTTATGTATATCAGTACGTACTAAATACCTGTGTTAATAATTTATGTATATCAATCTGTAATAAATACCCGTGCTACTACAATATGTATATCATTTCGTACTAAATACCTGTCTTACTAAGTTATGTATATCAGTACGTACTAAATATCTGTGCTACTAAGTTATGTATATCAGTCCGTACTAAAAACCTGTGTTACTAAGTTATGTATATGAGTCTTTAATAAATAATTGTGCTACAAAGGTATGTATATCAGTCTAAACTTTATACCTGTGTTACTATGTTATGTATATCAGTCTGTACTTAATACCTGTGTTACTAAGTTATGTTTATTAATCTGTACGTAATACCTGTGTTACTAAGTTATGTATATCAGTCTGTAATAAATACTTGTGCTACTAAGTTATGTATATCAGAACGTATTAAATACCTGTGTTACTATGTTATGTATAACAGTCTGTACTTAATACCTGTGTTACTAAGTTATGTATATCAGTACGTACTAAATATCTGTGCTACTAAGTTATGTATATCAGTCCGTACTAAAACCCTGTGTTACTAAGTTATGTATATGAGTCTTTAATAAGTACCTGTGCTACAAAGGTATGTATTTCAGTCTCTACTTTATGCCTGTGTTACTATGTTATGTATATCAGTCTGTACTTAATACCTGTGTTACTAAGTAATGTTTATTAACCTGTACGTAATACTTGTGCTACTAAGTTATGTATATCAGTCTGTAATAAATACCCGTGCTACAACGTTATGTATATCAGTTCGTACTAAATACCTGTGTTACTATGTTATGTATATCAGTCTGTACTTAATACCTGTGTTACTAAGTTATGTTTATTAATCTGTACTTAATACCTGTGTTACTAAGTTATGTATATCAGTCTGTAATAAATACTTGTGCTACTAAGTTATGTATATCAGCTCGTACTAAATACCTGTGCTACTAAGGTATGTATATCAGTCTGTTAAAAATACCTGTGCTACTAAGTTATGTATATCAATCCGTACTAAATACCTGTGTTACTAAGTTATGTATATCAGTCTGTAATAAAAATTTTGCTACTAATTTATGTATATCAGTCTGTAATAAATACTTATGATACTAATTGATGTATATCAATCTGTAATAAATACCTATGCTACTAAGTTATGTATATCAGTCCTTACTAAATACATGTGCTACTAAGTTATTTATATCAATCCGTATTAAATAACTGTGATACAATGTTATGCATATCAATCCGTACTAAATACCCGTGCTACAAAGTAATGTAAAACAGTCTATAATAGATACCTGTGTTACTAAGTTATGTATATCAGTTCGTACTAAACACCTATGTTACTAAGTTATGTATATCAGTCTGTAGTAAATACCTATGTTACTATGTTATGTATATCAGTCTGTACTAAATACCTGTGTTAGTAACTTATGTATATAAGTCTGTAATAAATACCTGTGCTACTGAGTTATGTATATCAGTCTGTACTAAATACCTGTGCTACAAAATTGTGTATATCAGTCATTACTTAATACCTGTGTTACTAAGTTATGTATATCAGTACGTTCTAAATACCTGTACTACTAAGTTATGTATATGTCTGTACTAAGTTCCTGTGTTACAAAGTTATGTATATATCATATCCTAATAAATACCTATATTACTAAGTTATGTATATCAGTCTGTACTAAATACTTTTGTTATTAAGTTATGTATATCAGTCTTACTATGTACCTGTACTACTAAGTTATGTATATCAGTCTGTACTAAACACCTGTGTTACTTAGTTATTGTATATCAGTCTGTAATAAATACCAGTGCTACCAAGTTATGCATATCAGTCTGTAATAAATACTTGTTCTACTAAGTTATGTATATCTGTCTGTACTGAATAACTATGTTACTAAGTTATGTATATTAGTTTGTACTAAATACCTGTGTATCAAAGTTATGTATATCAGTTATTAAACACCTGTGTTACTAAGTTATGTATATCAGTTTGTTATAAATACCTGTGCTAGGAAGTTATGTATATCAGTCTGTAATAAATACCTGTCTTACTAAGTTATTCTGTACTTTATACCTGTGATACTAAGTTATGTATATTAATTATCAAATAACTGTGTTACTAAGTTATGTATATCAGTCTGTAATAAATACCTGGGCCACTATGTTATGTATATCAGTTCGTACTAAATACCTGTGATACTAAGGTATGTATATCAATCTTTAATAAATACCTGTGCTACTAAGTTATGTATATCAGTCCGAACTAAATACCTGTTTAACTGAGTTATTTATATGAGTCTTTAATAAATACCTGTGCTACAAAGGTATGTATATCAGTCTCTACTTTATACCTGTGTTACTATGTTATGTATATCAGTGTGTACATAATACCTGTGTTACTAAGTTATGTATATCAGTCTGTAATAAATACCTGGGCCACTATGTTTTGTATATCAGTTCGTACTAAATACCTGTGATACTAAGGTATGTATATCAATCTTTAATAAATACCTGTGCTACTAAGTTATGTATATCAGTCCGAACTAAATACCTGTTTAACTGAGTTATTTATATGAGTCTTTAATAAATACCTGTGCTACAAAGGTATGTATATCAGTCTGTACTAAATACCTGTGTTACTATGTTATGTATATCAGTGTGTACATAATACCTGTGTTACTAAGTTATGTTTATAAGTCTGTACTTAATACCTGTGTTACTAAGTTATGTATATCAGTCTGTAATAAATACTTGTGCTACTAAGTTATGTAAATCAGTACGTATTAAATACCTGTGCTACTAAGTTATGTATATCAGTAACTACTAAATACCTTTGCTACTAAGTTATATATATCAGCACGTACTAAATACCTGTGTTATTAAGTTATGTATATCAGTTTTTACTTAACACCTGTGTTACTAAGTTATGTTTATCAGTCTGTAATAAATACCTGTGCACGAAAATTTTGTATATCAGTCTGTAATAAATATCTGTTTTACTAAGTCATGTATATCAGTTTGTACTTAATACCGGTACTACTTATTTATGTATATCAGTATGTACTACATACCTGTGTTTCTATGTTATGTATATCGCTCTGTAATAAATACCTGTGTAACACAGTTATGTATATCAGTTATTTAATAACTGTGTTACTAAGTTATGTATATCAGTCTGTACTCAATACCTGTGTATCAAAGTTAGGTATATCAGTCTGTACTTAATACCTGTGTATCAAAGTTATGTATATCAGTCTGTAATAAATACCTGTGTATCAAAGTTATGTATATCAGTTATTAAATAACTGTGTTACGAAGTTTTATATCAATCTGTACTTAAGTACCTTTGTTACTAAGTTCTGTATTTCAGTACGTATGAAATACCTGTGTTACTAAGTTATGTATATCAGTACGTAATAAATACCTGTTTTCTAAGTTATGTATATCAGTCTGTACTAAATACCGGTGCTACAAGATTGTGTATATCAGTCATTACTTAATACCTGTGTTACTAAGTTATGTATATCAGTACGTACTAAATACCTGTACTTCTAAGTTACGTATTTGTCTGTACTTAATTCCTGTGTTTAAAGTTATGTATATATCATTTCCTAATAAATAACTGCATTACTAAGTTATGTATATCAAGTCTGTACTAAATACCTTTGTTATTAAGTTATGTATATCAGTCCGTACTAAATACCTGTGCCACTATGTTATGTATATCAGTTCGTACTAAATACCTGTCATACTAAGGTTTGTATATCAGTCTGTACTAAACACCTGTGTTACTTAGTTATGTATATCAGTCTGTAATAAATACCTGGGCTACCAAGTTATGTATATCAGTCTGTAATAAATACTTGTGCTACTAAGTTATGTATATCTGTCTGTACTGAATAAATATGTTACTAAGTTATGTATATCAGTCTGTAATAAATACCTGTCTTACTAAGTTATTCTTTACTTTATACCTGTGATACTAAGTTATGTATATTAGTTATCTTTACCTGTGTTACTAAGTTATGTATATCAATCTGTAATAAATACCTGGGCCACTAAATTATGTATATCAGTTCGTACTAAATACCTGTGATACTAAGGTATGTATATCAGTCTGTAATAAATACCTGTGCTACTAAGTTATATATATCAGTCCGAACTAAATACCTGTGTAACTAAGTTATGTATATGAGTCTTTAATAAATACCTGTGCTACAAAGGTATGTACGTCAGGCTCTACTTTATACCTGTGTTACTATGTTATGTATATCAGTCTGTACTTAATACCTGTGTTACAAAGTTATGTATATCAGTCTGTAATAAATACTTGTGCTACTAAGTTATGTAAATCAGTACGTATTAAATACCTGTGCTACTAAGTTATGTATATCAGTAAATACTATATACCTTTGCTACTAAGTTATGTATATCAGCACGTACTAAATACCTGTGTTACTAAGTTATGTATATCAGAATATACTTAACACCTGTGTTACTAAGTTATGTTTATCAGTCTGTAATAAATACCTGTGCTAGAAAAATTTGTATATCAGTCTGTAATAAATACCTGTTTAACTAAGTCATGTATTTCAGTTTGTACTTAATACCTGTACTACTTATTTATGTATATCAGTATGTACTACATACTTGTGTTACAATGTTATGCATATCACTCTGTAATAAATACCTGTGTAACAAAGTTATGTATATCAGTTATTTAATAACTGTGTTACTAAGTTATGTATATCAGTCTGTACTTAATACCTGTGTATCAAAGTTATGTATATCAGTCTGTAATAAATACCTGTGTATCAAAGTTATGTATATCAGTTATTAAATAACTGTGTTACGATGTTATATATCAGTCTGCACTAAATACCTTTGTTACCAAGTTATGTATTTTAGTACGTACTAAATACCTGTTCTACTAATATTGTATATCAGTACGTAATAAATACCTGTGTTACTAAGTTATGTATATCAGTACGTATTAAATACCTTCGTTACTAAGTTATATGTATATCAGTCTGTACTAAATACCTGTTCTACTAAGTTATGTTTATCAGTTCGTATTAAATACCTGTGCTACTAAGAAATGTATATCAGTCTGTATTTAATACCTGTGCTACTAAGTTATGTATATCAGTCTGTACTAAATACTTTTGTTACTAAGTTGTGTATATCAGTCTGTACTAAATACATGTGCTACTAAGTTATGTATATCAGTTCTGCTAAATACCTCTGCTACTGAGTTATGTATATCAGTCTGTACTAAATACCTGTTCCACTAAGTTATGATTATCAGTCTGTAATAAATGCCTGTACTACTAAGTTATATATATCTGTCTGTATTAAATACCTTTTTTACTAAGTTATGTATATCAGTCTGTGTTAAATACCTTTGCTTCTAAGTTATGTATATTAGTCTGTACTAAATACCTATGTTGCTAAGTTGTGTATATCATTCTGTACTAAATACCTGTTCTACTAATTATGTATATCAGTCTGTACTAAATACCTGTGCTACTAAGTTATGTATATCAGTCTGTACTAAATACCTGTTCTGCTAAGTTATGTATATCAGTCTCTACTAAATACATGTGCTACTAAGTTATGTATATCAATCTGTAATTAATACCTGTGCTACTAACTTATAAAAATCAGTCTCTACTAAATACATGTGTTACTAAGTTATGTATATCAGTCTGTACTTAATACCTGTGTATCAAAGTTATGTATATCAGTCTGTAATAAAAACCTGTGTATCAAAGTTATATATATATATCAGTTATTAAATAACTGTGTTACGAAGTTTTATATCAATCTGTACTAAATACCTTTGTTACTAAGTTATGTATATCATTTCGTAATAAATACCTGTGTTACTAAGTTATGTTTATCAGTCTTTACTAATAGTCTTTGTTACTAAGTTATGTATATCAGTCTGTACTAAATACCTGTGCTACAAAATCTTGTTTATAAGTCATTACTTAATACCTGTGTTACTAAGTTATGTTTATTAATCTGTACTTAATACCTGTGTTACTAAGTTATGTATATCAGTCTGTAATAAATACTTGTGTTACTAAGTTATGTATATCAGCTCGTACTAAATACCTGTGCTAATAAGGTATGTATATCAGTCTGTTAAAAATACCTGTGCTACTAAGTTATGTATATCAATCCGTACTAAATACCTGTGTTACCAAGTTATGTATATCAGTTTGTACTAAATACTTGTGCTACTAAGTTATGTATATCAGTCTGTAATAAAAATTTGCTACTAATTTATGTATATCAGTCTGTAATAAATACTTATGATACTAATTGATGTATATCAATCTGTAATAAATACCTATGCTACTAAGTTATGTATATCAGTCCTTTACTAAATACATGTGCTACTAAGTTATTTATATCAATCCGTATTAAATAACTGTGATACTATGTTATGCATATCAATCCGTACTAAATACCAGTGCTACAAAGTAATGTAAAACAGTCTATAATAGATACCTGTGTTACTAAGTTATGTATATCAGTTCGTACTAAACACCTATGTTACTAAGTTATGTATATCAGTCTGTAGTAAATACCTATGTTACTATGTTATGTATATCAGTCTGTACTAAATACCTGTGTTAGTAACTTATGTATATAAGTCTGTAATAAATACCTGTGCTACTGAGTTATGTATATCAGTCTGTACTAAATACCTGTGCTACAAAATTGTGTATATCAGTCATTACTTAATACCTGTGTTACTAAGTTATGTATATCAGTACGTTCTAAATACCTGTACTACTAAGTTATGTATATGTCTGTACTAAGTTCCTGTGTTACAAAGTTATGTATATATCATATCCTAATAAATACCTATATTACTAAGTTATGTATATCAGTCTGTACTAAATACTTTTGTTATTAAGTTATGTATTTCAGTCTTACTATGTACCTGTACTACTAAGTTATGTATATCAGTCTGTACTAAACACCTGTGTTACTTAGTTATGTATATCAGTCTGTAATAAATACCAGTGCTACCAAGTTATGCATATCAGTCTGTAATAAATACTTGTTCTACTAAGTTATGTATATCTGTCTGTACTGAATAACTATGTTACTAAGTTATGTATATTAGTCTGTACTAAATACCTGTGTAATCAAAGTTATGTATATCAGTTATTAAACACCTGTGTTACTAAGTTATGTATATTAGTTATTAAATATCCTGTGTTACTAAGTTATGTATATTAGTTTGTAATAAATACCTGTGCTAGGAAGTTATGTATATCAGTCTGTAATAAATACCTGTCTTACTAAGTTATTCTGTACTTGATACCTGTGATACTAAGTTATGTATATTAGTTATCAAATAACTGTGTTACTAAGTTTTGTATATCAGTCTGTAATAAATACCTGGACCACTATGTTATGTATATCAGTTCGTACTAAATACCTGTGATACTAAGGTATGTATATCAGTCTTTAATAAATACCTGTGCTACTAAGTTATGTATATCAGTCCGAACTAAATACCTGTTTAACTGAGTTATGCATATGAGTCTTTAATAAATACCTGTGCTACAAAGGTATGTACATCAGTCTCTACTTTATACCTGTGCTACAAAGGTATGTATATCAGTCTCTACTTTATACCTGTGTTACTATGTTATGTATATCAGTCTGTACATAATACCTGTGTTACTAAGTTATGTTTATTAGTCTGTACTTAATACCTGTGTTACTAAGTTATGTATATCAGTCTGTAATAAATACTTGTGCTACTAAGTTATGTAAATCAGTACGTATTAAATACCTGTGCTACTAAGTTATGTATATCAGTTTTTACTTAACACCTGTTGTACTAAGTTATGTTTATCAGTCTGTAATAAATACTTGTGCACGAAAATTTTGTATATCAGTCTGTATAAATATCTGTTTTACTAAGTCATGTATATCAGTTTGTACTTAATACCGGTACTACTTATTTATGTATATCAGTATGTACTACATACCTATGTTACTATGTTATGTATATCACTCTGTAATAAATACCTGTGTAACACAGTTATGTATATCAATTATTTAATAACTGTGTTACTAAGTTATGTATATCAGTCTGTACTCAATACCTGTGTATCAAAGTTAGGTATATCAGTCTGTACTTAATACCTGTGTATCAAAGTTATGTATATCAGTCTGTAATAAATACCTGTGTATCAAAGTTATGTATATCAGTTATTAAATAACTGTGTTACGAAGTTATATATCCGTCTGTACTAAATACCTTTGTTACCAAGTTATGTATTTCAGTACGTACTAAATACCTGTGTTACTAAGTTATGTATATCAGTACGTATTAAATATTTTCGTTACTAAGTTATATGTATATCAGTCTGTACTAAATACCTGAACCACTAAGTTATGTTTATCAGTCTGTAATAAATACCTGTACTTCTAAATTATATATTTCTGTCTGTATTAAATACCTTTGTTACTAAGTTGTGTATATCAGTCTTTGCTAAATAACTCTGCTACTAAGTTATGTATATCAGTTCTGCTAAATACCTCTGCTACTGAGTTATGTATATCAGTACGTACTAAATACCTATGTTACTAAGTTGTGTATATAATTCTGTACTAAATACCTGTTCTACTAATTAAGTATATCAGTCTGTAATAAATACCTGTTATACTAAGTTATGTATATCAGTCTCTACTAAATACATGTGCTACTAAGTTATGTATATCAATCTGTAATTAATACCTGTGCTACTAACTTATATAAATCAGTCTCTACTAAATACACGTGCTACTCAGTTATGTATATCAGTCTGTACTAAATACCTGTTTTACTAAGTTAAGTATTTCAGTCTGTAATAAATACCTGTTCTACTAAGTTATGTATAACAGTCTGTAATAAATACCTGTGCTTCTAAGTTATGCATATCAGCCTGTACAAAATACCTGTTCTACTAAGTTATGTATATCAGTTATTAAATAACTGTGTTACTAAGTTATGTATATTCAGTCTCTACTAAATACATGTAACTACTAAGTTATGTATATCAGTCTGTACTAAATACCTGTGTTACTAAGTTAAGTATATAAGCCTGTACAAAATACCTGTTCTACTAAGTTATGTATATCAGTCTGTACTAAATACCTATTTTACTATGTAATGTATATAAGTTATTAAATAACTGTGTTACTAAGTTATGTATATCAGTCTGTACTAAATACCTTTGTTACCAAGTTATGTATATCAGTACGTACTAAATATCTGTTTTACTAAGTTATGTATATCAGTCTGTACTAATTACCTGTGTTACTAAGTTATGTATATCAGTCTGTACTAAATACCTGTGTTACTTAGCCATGTATATCAGTACGTACTAAATACCTTTAGTTACTTAGTAAAGTATATCAGTCTGTACTAAATACCTGTTCTACTAAGTTATGTATATTAGTTCGTACTAAATACCTGTGCTAATAGTTATGTATATTAGTCTCTACTAAATACCTGTGCTACTAAGTTCTGTATATCAGTCTGTACTAAATACCTTTGTTACTTAGTTATGTATATCAGTCTGTACTAAATACATGTGCTACTTAGTTATGTATATCAGTCTGTGCTAAATACATGTGCCACTAAGTTATGTTTATCAGTCTGTACTAAATACTTATGTTTCTAAGTTGTGTATATTAGTCTTACTAAGTACCTGTACTACTAAGTTATGTATATCAGTCTGTACTAACTACCTGTGTTATAAAGTTATGCTTATCAATCGTTATTACTACCAGTCTATAATTGTTTGTTATATACCTATTCAGAGTACAAACCTCCATATCTAAACAAAATCATTCAAAGATATTAAAAAAAAACCCCGTAAAATGCATTGATCCAACTGGGAAAACTAACACGACTTATTCAAAAAGTTTTTTTAATTCTGTGTATAAAGCAATTTTTTTGTTTTTATTTTTTTAATTCAACATCTTTTAGTCAATAAATTAGTTTATTTGACCTTTATTTACCTCAAAATACCCCCCTGATGTAATCTTGGGCGAGACCCAATTGGATCATTAAAGTAAATAAATTACAGGTTTTTTTTCCAAAATCTGAATTTAAAAGAGTCTATAAATGCGAGAAACGATTTTCATGTGAAGAGTTAAAATTTCATATAAATCCTTAAAAATAGTTTTCAGATAATTATATTACACTTTTTTTTCATCTTGACCTTTAAACAATTAACCTAAAACAATATATAAAATTATCGTCATCAATACCCTCAATATTCTAATATACATGCCTCTAAAAATTTATAGATTTCCAGATAATTAAAAATTTCAGTATTCTTTTGCAACTATGAACTTTTGACCCATGATCTTGATATGCATTTTAAAATGATTGTCTTTTTAAAAACAGAGGTTGATGAGTTTAGAAATCACTAAACATTGGTATACGTAATTCATGTTTTAAAGTCGTTTATCCTGTGTAATAGTTAAAACTTGGTTTATTTGTTTACTTCAGAACACGTTTACTAATTCTTTTATGCAACTATAAGCAGTTTGAATTTTATCAAGTTTGAGTCCTGAATTAATAAATGCGAAGCATTTAAAGCTTATCTGACACATTATAAACATTATTTCAGAATGTATCTGACATTCCTGGCTCCTTATTAAATTGTACATATTGTCACGTTTCTAAAAAGTACATCTAATATTATGGATACTCTTTACCTCTAGAAAATACATGTAAATAACACTTTTACTGCACAAAATATCCTTGTTTGCTCCCGGGCCAGATATACATTGGCAAATAACAAGTTTAGTTTTTTGTATGCAACATCAACTCTGCAAGATTAAATAAAAATAGCCCTTACCTATCTGTCATAATAGTTGTCATATTACTGACAAAAATAATTTTTTTTCTGAAATGCCTTAAGTTATTTCTTGCGTGTCTCCTTCGTAAAATGCGAAAATATATATATCTACTAAAAGGTAAGACATATAAGTATATTAAAAATAACACTTTACATTTATTTTATCTTATTTTTATTTGGTAGTCGAGTGCTAGGCGCTAGTTTTTATAAACGTAAAGTGTCTCGCTGCTGTTTCAATTGCAAGTGTGTAACTTTTTTTCGTGGTACTAAACTAGATTTGGGAGTTAAATAATGGTGCTAAATGGTTTCTTGCTGTTTTAATCTTAGAAATTATGGATCAGTATGCAAATAATTAAGTACCGTTCAGTGATTGAAATAATACATTTGCAATAGTGAACTTTCTTTATGTATATGTTCAATAAAAAAAAAAATTTAAAATAATGAAAAACAAAATGCACAAGTAATATCTTTATTGCACCAAAGAATTTGATCGAAACCATCAAAGTTATCAACGCAACCTAATTGAAAAAAAAAAACAATTTATAACATTTGATTAATAATGTCTATTGTAAATAATTTAGGTTTTCGAAACATCGAAAATCTATGCCGTTTTCATTGTTTATTGTAATTTTTTATTTCTAAAAATAATGATGTTTAATTACCAACCGTCTTTGTTTTTTAACACCATTTGTTGGAAAACACATGTACAAGCACAAAAAAAATGAATATAAAAAGTATAATAATTTTGGCTTGGAATAAGAAAAAATACAAAACCGACATTAGAAGAAATAATTTAATTTTGTAAAAATTTATAGCCAGTCGAGATCAGTCATTAATGATATAATTTTGATGGCATAATTCCTAAAATATAAAAACTAAATTTTCAATCAATGTCTTTTTTATTGGTCAGAATTTGTCATGGTATTTCATTTCAAATTGGATATTTTTAAAACACATTTCGGCACTGATCTAGATTGATTTTAAAATGCTTGTCTTTAATTTTAATGATGTGACATGTTAAGGGTAATTATGGAAAACAAAAATATTTATATATATCTTCCCTCAGGATTAAAATAAAAAATGAATTTTTTAGCACAAAATCAATGTAGTGAAATATTTGTATTGAGTTTATATGTTAAGTTGTAAGTTGTAAGTAATATAACAAAGTGTGACACAGGCATGATGTAAGTAATATAACAAAGTGTGACACAGACATGATGTAAGTAATATAACAAAGTGTAAGACAGACATGATGTAAGTAATATAACAAAGTGTAAGACAGACATGATGTAAGTAATATAACAAAGTGTGACACAGACATGATGTAAGTAATATAACAAAGTGTGACACAGACATGTTGTAAGTAATATAACAAATTGTGACACAGACATGTTGAAAGTAATATAACAAAGTGTGACACAGGCATGATGTAAGTAATATAACAAAGTGTGACACAGACACGTTGTAAGTAATATAACAAAGTGTGACACAGACATGATGTAAGTAATATAACAAAGTGTGACACAGACACGTTGTAAGTCGTATTTAAGGAATGTGACATAGACAATATCTTAGTTATATTAACAAAGTGTAACACAGACATGATGTAAGTAATATAACAAAGTGTGACACAGACATGATGTAAGTAATATAACAAAGTGTAACACAGACATGTTGTAAGTAATATAACAAAGTGTAACACAGACATGATGTAAGTAATATAACAAAGTGTGACACAGACATGATGTAAGTATATAACAAAGTGTGACACAGACATGATGTAAGTAATATAACAAAGTGTGACACAGACATGATGTAAGTAATATAACAAAGTGTGACACAGACATGATGTAAGTAATATAACAAAGTGTACACAGACATGTTGTAAGTAATATAACAAAGTGTGACACAGACATGATGTAAGTAATATAACAAAGTGTGACACAGACATGATGTAAGTAATATAACAAAGTGTGACACAGACATGATTGTAAGTAATATAACAAAGTGTGACACAGACATGATGTAAGTAATATAACAAAGTGTGACACAGACACGTTGTAAGTCGTATTTAAGGAATGTGACATAGACAATATCTAAGTTATATTAATAGAGTGTAACACAGACATGATGTAAGTAATATAACAAAGTGTGACACAGACATGTTGTAAGTAATATAACAAAGTGTGACATAGAAATGTTGTAAGTAATATAACAAAGTGTGACATAGACAATATCTAAGTTATATTAACAAAGTGTAACACAGACATGATGAAAGTTATATAACAAAGTGTGACAGACATGTTGTAATGTACAAAACTGAGCTTAAAACTCATTCCCCAATCATTAAATAAAGGGTATTATGAGATCTTTTTAAAACGGTGATAGAATTAGGTATTTAAAATGTTTAAATGTAACAGTTACGCTTTTAGTCACCCTATACCATCAATAGGATATTAGAGTTTTCGATAGGCAACATATAAGTTGTGTTTGGCAATATCATTTTCCAACAAACATTGGCATTAATTGTGCACCTTTAATTGCTGATTTGTTTCTGTTTTGTATGGATCAAAATTTTTTTATTTCGTCAAATGTGGAGAGAAGACTATCGCTAAATCATTCAACTCGACATAAGACATATAAATGACGTTATGTCTCTAAATAATCTCAAATATGGGAAATATGTGAATGCTATCAATTCTTGAGAGCTTGAAAAAAAATTCTACCAATATTTTTAATGTTCTATTTCATATTTGGACTTACACCTCAATTATGACACCCACGAAATGTTACATCTGAAGCTATACGACAAATGCGATAACTTCAATTTTTCTGTCAATTTTCTGTTTCCCTGCAGTATTATTCTTGCTTCCCCTGCGTTTAATGTATATGTTTCATAGTTAATATAGTATTGTAGAGCTTATTCCCATTACGGGGAATTGTCATATATATATATATATATATATATATATATATATATATATATATATATATATATTAAACTCAGAAAAATTATGTTAGAAATACGCATTGTGTTTTTTAAAGAGGTAATAGGTTCAGTAGTTCTGCTAATTGATCTATTTATTACACGATAAATAATAACTCAAATAAGTTCGACGTCAAAAAAATGTTTTATCCGTTTTGATTCATTTTCTGACATACATAAATGCGACAGCAGTTTGTCGTACAATATGACAAATCTTTCATGTCAGCTTTAAAATTTTCCGGAATTTTGAAAACTTCTGATCAAATACTTTATAACACCGGTGGCAATAGGTTATTCTACGTACCTTAAACAAATGAGCTATTTTGTAGATTTTTCGCCAATACACTTAATATTTTCACAAAGTGTTTGTGACATTTTTATGACAATGTGATCCGAAGCATTACTAATTTATTCAAGCAGGCTTGTGTCACTGTTAATATCTCCCTCAAGTTTGAAACGCTTTTTAAACGCGTTCGACTTAAATATAGAAATTGTCCCAAGAACTCTCTATTTATAAATTATTATTACATATCATTTACAGGCATCAACGATTGGTGGTTAAAGTACATTTTACATTTTAAGTATCTCACAAACCAAAACAGATGATACAAATTAAAGAAACAAGAAAATACCAACTAATATACTTATTACTTACTTTAGAACAATAGTAGAGTTTTAGGACAGAAACTTAAAAGTTTTATTCAATAAATAGTTTTAAATAATTTTTGACTGTGTTTTACAATTGTTTAAAACAAAGTTTCAACAAAAAGTACGAGAAATCATCAAAGGACTATATAGCAAAAGTAGAAAAGAGAGTTTACGAGTACCTTTGATGTATATAATGAAAACGGACCAATAAATCAATCACGAATAGACACAGATGGAACAAAATTGAAACAGATATTAATAACACGATATTATAAATAACTATTGGAGGTTAAGGAGTAATAATAAATCAGAGTTCTTGAAGAGAAAAAATCGTTAGACAATCTTTACAAGTTTTTGGACCATGCCATGTTTTGAGTTTAAAAAATGTTCTCCAAAACAAGTTGTCAATAATTTTCAAAGTTTGGCAGAAATTAGAGGACAGACTCTTTCACAGATGTATGTTAGATGTTAAACAGTTAGTATCATGTCCTATTATGATTGAGAAACTAAGACTTAAGATTGTCATATATTACCCTTGAAGTTCATTGCTAAATGGTTGTTGTTAAAGCAAGTCCACTTCAGGCCTTAAACTTGTCATAGACTCCGCTTGAAGTTTCATCTGCAATTATTTTGGTCGGCAATAGTTTATAATACGAATTGTGTGATTATGTGACACGCTTCATTAGAGTAAAACCTAGGGACTGAGAGGTGGTGTGTTTTGCTCAGATACAGGGGTTTGTTTAAACAGCATTTATTTTAATACATAAACATACATACTAACACTTTTAAAAATACACAAAAAGGGATTCCAGAACAAGAGTGAGACTCTTTTATAAACCAGTCTCCCTGAATACATTTGTATAACATATGGTGTATAAATAATTCGACTTTAAACTAAAAATACAACATCAATCATTGCTCAATAATTTTAATAATAGCTTGTAAAAAATATAATAAAAAAAATAAATACCGCAATAAAACATATATAAAGGGAAGTAGATAAGGAGAAAGAAAAACAAAAAGTATGTATGGGTGTTTGTCAGATACACAAAAAATATACTTTTAGTTATATATTTCAGATTAAGTTATGGAAAAAAGACATGTATGTATGTATGTATGTATGTATGTATGTATGTATGTATGTACAGTTATCTTAATTAAGAACCCTGTTTTACAGTATTTTCTTTTTCATTTTAGAATTCACAATGGATATAAAATCATCAAAGTTAATTTTTCTGCTGACAGTTCTATTTATTGGTAGTGTCAATTCCGGAGTTTCTCCCTCAAGTTTTGATAATGAAAATGACTCAGGTGTTGCACAAACTGTTCAAATAAATGGTAATACTGGCAGTATTAAAGCTAGTAAACAATCTTTGAAGGTTGAAAAATTTACAAAGTTAGGTGGACCAACAGTAATGCCGCAGATGCCATTAATGCATTATACAAGACCGAAAAGCTCTACAAATCCAAATTTAGCTAGACCCGGTGCTTTATTTAATGTTAATCGTCTTGTGACTAATAGATTTCCAATGATTCATATGCCTAATCAGCTCGTGCCATCACCACCAATAGCACCACTAGGGACAAAGAGAAAGCCAGTGCATTTATCTTTGGATGTAGTTGCTGGTGGGTTAGAAATGAGAGGTGGATCTGTTTCAAATTTACAAAAAACACATCAGACACGACCATGGAGTGTTTCAGAAGCATTAAAATTTAATGTAGGTAGAATACCGATTAAAAATACTGTTTCGGATTTGGCAAATAATCAGCGGGCAATAAAAAGTACAACTCGGTATCCGATAAAGCGAATGAAAGCTAAAGCACCATCACCAATAGTCGTTGGAACGTCCTTCAAGGCAAAGGAAAACAATTTTAAACATCCTGCAAGTGAATTTCGTGCTACTGGACAAGTACAAACTGCACTATTTCAAACAAATGCCTCTTACCATGCGAAACAAGAAACAAGTGAAAAATATCAGGTAACGACCAGAAACTACTCTGTAATTAATACTATTACAGCAAGACTCCCAACTCCAAATCAAGCTAGTATAAAAAACAAAACACAAACAATATCACTCACGACAGTCAAAGCAAGGAATTATACAAAACTCTCTTATCCTGGGCCTACTTTAGAACGAAAATTAAAAGGCAACACTAATATTCCCAAAGTAATGAGTAGTATCGGAAGTACAACGCCGTCGGAATTTAATGCAAATTTAAAATACAGCTCCAATAAACCCCTGCATTCTTTTTTATTGACGTCAGTGGCACCTGCAGATTATTTTAAGGAACCCAAAACTACTGATGTGGTAGAGGTTTACAATCATGATGTTACTACATCTTTAATGAAACCAAACTTTTTGACTAAACATGATCTTGTGTCTTACATTGAGAAACCCAAACTTTCAGCGGAAGCATCTGTCATTAAACACGGTTTTAAAGACAAACCCATAGCAACAACAATTTTAAACAAAAAAAGAAATGACGTCAGATATATAGGAACTCATTCAAGTGACAGCAAGGTAGACCTTTCTCTATTTGGAACCCCACTTGTTAATGATTCCATTGTCTATGACGTGAAATTTGTTAATAATGAGTTTAAAAATATAAAAGAAACACATCCACAGTTAGGAGAAGTTAAGGTAGGACCATTAAGAAACAATTCGAAACAAGTACACTGAAATGGATAACACAAAACCGCAAACATTGAATGATGTCAAAGAAAAAAAGATAATAAAATCAGCCACCAACATTCACCCGGTAAATAAAAGTACCTATAATATTAACTTTAATGTGAACAATACAAAAGACAAAATCACCAGCCACACGCTCAACAAAATCCAACCAATACATTCAATGGAAACAGTTCAACCAGTTAATACAATGGACAAAATTCAACCAGTAAAAATAACGCACAAAATCCATCCAGTTAAAATCATGAACAACATATCAATTAAAATAGTGGACACATTACCTATAAACAACAAGTAAAGACAGAAAAGATTAAACCCTCTAAAAATAATCTAAATAAAAAACGCCCAATAGGTTTTCGTACTGGCACATCAAAGGATATTTGGTCTGCAGTGGATACTAAAAATAAAAATCCTATCATTGGAGACATACGTTCATTTCAAGAAACCGCATTAAAACATAAAGGCTTAGAATTTTCACCAAACATTTTAGACAAGGCTTCTGTGAAGAAAATAAATTTAAATTTGGCGACAAGAACATCAATTACACCAACCACACCACCGCCAACAACAACAACGCACTCACCTGATGCATTCAAGGTAAAAGATTTCTCTCTGCAGAAGTGGATTAAAGGCGACATAAGCAAAATGGTTCTTGATGTGTCAAAAACGTCATCAAAAAAATCAGAACATGTAACCAAATTCTGGACGCCAACAAAAGAATATCTAAAAACACTTACAGAAATTGAAAAAAGACGGAGAAAACGAATAATGAATAAAAAAACAATGAAAGAAAATCTTCAGAAAAAACAAAGCAATAGAATAAGCCGTGCAATCAATACCGACGTTCCAATTAATCGTGTTACAACAGCCTGGTATGAGGTTCCCCCGCTTCAACCTGATGTAATTCCACAGTTTCAGGATATTCCACCAATATCTTTAGATTCGGTGATCGGTCCATCATCGGGCACAAATCTAGGAACCAAGTTGTCAATTAAATCATCTAACAGCTGGAATAACCTTATGACTGGTAATAATAATATACCGACTTGGGATACGGGTCCTACAACAGATGCCATGCCCAATTCTTATCCCGTTGAAAACAAAACAACGGCAAGTATAGACTCCATTATAGGTACACATAGTTATAGTGAAAATACTATTCCCCCAGCTGGTCCAAACACAGTACAAAACACTGCAGCCTGGACTACGAGATCGAACACTGCAACAAACATCGGTTCTAAATGGGAAGTTAAATCAAGCAAATCGTCACCGACATGGAGCATAGGTCCGAATACCGCAACGAAAAGCCAAATACAGAACGCCGCGACAGCAATCCCGATAGTCCCTAGTACTGATAAATGGAATCAACTTCCAAGTTCAGGTACATCTGTAAATACAGACACTAATTGGTCTGGACAATCTGGTTCTAGTAGTCATTGGAGTAATAATGCTGTTAATTCTGCAATTGATTCTGCGTCCACATGGACAACTGATCCACAATCAAATAGAGGTACAATTGACAACTCTCAATGGAATCATGAAACAGGAACAAATTCGGGTACAAATGCTCAGTGGAACCAGAATACTGGATCAAGTTCAGCAGCAAGTACCGGATCACAATGGGAAAATACAAACATTAATACTGGAATTCATTCTTCACAGTGGGATCAAAATAGTGGAACAGTACAACAAAGTTTTAATGAAAATTTAAACAGTAACAAAAATATAAAACAAGGTCAATCACATTGGGACCAAAATATCGAAAGTAATACAGGAAGCGCATCTACAACCTGGAATCAAAATACAGGAAGTTCATCTCAATGGAACGTCGAATCAAATAATGTAAACCAAAATACAGGAACAGCATCTCAAATGAATAGTGGACTAAATACGGTAAATACAAACACAGATTCAGCAAATAGATGGAATAGTGGAACGAATATCGTAAATCAAAGAGCAGGTACTACAACACAATGGAATAGTGGATCAAACATAGAAATTCAAAATACTGCTAGTGAAACTCAGTGGAATAGTGGAACAAACACAGCAAATCAAAACACAGGAAGTTCGTCTTATTGGAATAGTGGATCAAACATGGTTAATAATGCAGGAGGTGGTTCTTCCTTTCAAAGTCAGCCAAATTGGAATCAACAAACTGAAAGTAACAAAGGAGGAACTTCGTCAAATTGGAATAAAAAATCAGAAACAGGCACACAATGGAACACTGGGTCGAATGTAAGCGGTAAAAATTCAGGAAGTAGCTCGGGAACAAAGTGGACCTCAAGCTCTAGTTCGACGAATTTTCAAAACACAGGATCAAACCCTCCATGGAATCAAAATACAGGAACAGGTTCATCGACCTCTGGTTCTAACTGGGATCAACATTCAAATGTGAATACTAACTGGCAACAAAGAACGACCACAAATTTAGATACCGGTTTAAATTCTCAATGGAATAATCAAGCCGTTTCGTCTAATTCGAATAACAATAATGTGGCTTCAACTGTTCAAAACAGCAATTCACAATGGAATAACGGAAACACAGCTTCAAATAATGGACAATGGAATGAAATTCCATCTGCCTCTTTCGTTCATTCTGCCAACACGGCGTCGAATGGTGGGCAGTGGAATCAGATATCAACATCTTCTGTCGGCTCTAGAAACACTATCTCGAACAATGGAAAATGGAATAAGATGTCACCATCATCATTAACTGGTACAGCAAACACAGCATCAAATAATGTACAATGGGAGCAAATAAAACCATCGACACAGTTTGGTTCAAGTACTTCAACGAACCATAATGTAATGTCAACAATTAGTAAATCAAGTTTTGGACAATCATTAAACCAAAATCAACAAACAACAAATAATTTGAGAAACGCAAATCAAGCGGGAGAATCCTCAAACTGGAACCATGGTTCTAATACAGGAAGTACAATGTGGAATAATGGCGGACAGTGGAACAAGGTTAAAGATAATGTTCAATCAAATCAATCTCCAGCAAACGATAATGTAAATGTTATTAAAGAGTCTGGACTGCTTTCAGGGGGTGTTCAGACAATATCACAGGGTGTGGTTATAACCAAACCAGAACCAACGACACCGGCACCTCCACCCCCGCGTCAAAATCAATGGGGTTTGCAAAACAACTGGAATGCTGGAGGCCCGGGGCAGGGTTGGCACTCAGCTCATCAAAAAGGATGGGTAGAAATACCTCAAAACAACCCCAAATCAGTACAGGAAAACATGAATAATCATTTAATAAGATCAGGAACTATGGGTTTCCCTCAGTTAGGGGGAAGAAATATAAATAACCCTCAAACAGGGAGAGGAAATATAAATAACCCTCAAACCGGGGGAGGAAATATAAATAACCCTCAAACAGGGGGAGGAAATATAAATAACCCTCAAACAGGGGGAGGGAACATGCGACCGCCGTACAATAATCAAGTTCCAGCGGCAAATAATTGGAATTCAGGGGCAAACAATCAGCAACCATGGCATGATAATTCATGGTATCCAAACAATCAGCAAGGTCCACCACGAGTGACAACGACAACGACAACGACACCGAAACCAACAACCCGTCAACCAGTAAGAAAAAAATGGGTGGATCGTAGAACACGTTGGGAAAGAATGAGAGAAAGACAATATCAAATGGAAATGAGACGGCGGCGAGTTTATCAGAGGCGATTAAATAGACAACTCACAGTTGGCGATGTACCTGAAGGACTTTCTAATGTTGTGCAACTAAATAATTTCGTAAATTCTCTTGGTGGTCGTCTGAACCCACGTGATGCCGCAATGGCTGTTATGATTGACCTCACGTGATTTTAGCCTTCTATTTTAAACTTGTGTTCGTTGAATAATAAATTGTCTTATATTTCATGGTGAATACAAAAAAATGATACCCTATGAAAAAAAAAATTATGCGCTGTGGTTTATTACATGCCATTTTTTAGGATGCCCCTTGTTTGTCACATGTAATGTAACAAGAGTAATAAACTGTCGGTCTAAGATTATCTGTCATTGGAGATATATGGTATATTGTGCCTTCTGAAAAAAGACATGAGGGACTATTTTTGCGAGTATACACAGAATAAGTATACAGTTATCTTATTTCGTTAGAACAGTATTTCAATGTCATTGTTGAAATGTAGTTCAGAAGAGAACTAAAAATAAATATTGAAATCCAGTTTTCTTTAATTCAAGGATTTTTTGCTTCAGACTGATGCAGAAATAGTAACTGTTTTAGTTTAACTGCAACATTAGGCTTTAGTGTCTATTTACAAGACACTACAGAAAATGTAATTATGATTGATAAATGCAGGACAGTCCAAAAATGAACCTCAATTTTGTTATTTCGTTTTATTTGTTTATGTTTATCTATTAATAGGTGTTCTTAATCTTAGACATTCTCACGTTGTCCTTACATTTGCAAAACTGAGATTCGAAAGTCAAATCTCATATAAAAATTAAAATTAAGAGCATGAGTGATTTTATCAGACTTTCCCTCTTTTGAAAAAAAAAACAAACTTAACAAAACTGTTCATTGCTTTAAATCCAGTTTGACTTTTTCCGGGATACTTAAACGAGGAACTCGCATAATAATAAAAAAGGGTTTTCGATTAATTTGTTTCTGTCTAATTAATTAATTTACAGTCATAAAAATAACACAAAGCTAAATGTAAGAAGTAAAAAAATCGATATAAACAAAACTACAGTTGTGGAATGAGATTCCGAGTTTTACATTTTTTATAAAATATTGATTTATTTCAACAGCAATCGTA
The DNA here is from genome assembly GCA_029721355.1 of Tegillarca granosa. Lineage (NCBI taxonomy): Eukaryota > Metazoa > Mollusca > Bivalvia > Arcoida > Arcidae > Tegillarca > Tegillarca granosa. The sequence goes on from CM056608.1 coordinate 17,798,972, forward strand.
TATTTTAAGATAAATACAATACACTAATGTTTATTATGTTCCACAGAAATTATAATGCACATATGTTTTCTACATCTTCTAGAGTTTAATATTATAATCTACACTCTAATGGACATTGTAAATAATTTTCCTCATATAAACTATTACCACTAGATATCTCTCTACTGTAATTATCTGCGAAGCAATGTAGCGACATGTAGGATTTTAGCGTCATCTTCTATCATAATTGATTATTTTCATTATGTCAAAACACGGTTGTGTACAAAGTATTTTTGCATTATTTTTGCATGATATACATTATTTCAATGTACATTAAAAAGTTAATAATGACTGTTAATTCCTTTGTTATGTATGCATGCTATTTTATCTTATTCGAAGAAAATTTTAGAAAAATCGAAAAAGAATATGTGATGCCCATAATGATTGCGCGGAACTATTATACATGAGGTATAAAATGGCTAAAGTTGTCATTTTTCTGTAAAATAATGTGACTGTTGGAATTTGCGATTTCAACGTTTTTTAAACATTCCGTACAATACGTTAATGGGTATCGATCATTCGGTACAATGTCAACCCTATTTACATTTTACATTTGTCTATTTAGCTTTATAATCAAGTTTAATTTCGTTTATCAAAAAAGTAACTCTGAAAACAATAACTAATAATAATTTTTCCTTCTTTGAAATGAATTTAAATTTAAAATTTAAATACTATACTAAAAAATAAAGATGTAGTATGGTATACATAAGACTTGACACAATACTACGTTTGTCAGAATTCTGACACCAAGACTATGTCTCTGTACATTGTCATATAACTGTATGAATATATTCATTGTTAATGCAAAAATGGAAGCTTTTTAAAACAATTTTTAAAACAAAAACTATGTTATATATAACATAACGTAATAGCCATGAAATATAAATAGCGATCTAATGGAATGTCCACTTTTCTCTGAAGAACAAAGCTTCTTTAAAAATTGTATTTTTGGAAGTAAAAGTGATTTTTTCTGACGAAGAAAATATAGGTCATCTAGTAAAGGGTGAAGAGTCGCCAAAGTGACATGAATTACATTTCCTTATTTGTTTTGCTGGTTATAAACATACTTTTCTAATTTACATGACAATAACTTATTTTAGTTTTTATTAGAATGAGCAGATTAACATACATGTAACATTGACAATAAACAATTATTCATGATGACAGTATTCAATTTCTTTAATAAACAAGTTGACATGAATATTACGATTAGATCATTTGAGACACATAAGATAAATACGATTTAATAAAGTATTGAAACACATCAAAACATCAATATCAACAATCGAATTTTCAACTAGCGCGATATTGAGGGATTATTTTCAGTTGAAATTAGATAAATAAAACGTAAAAAATCAAAGTAATGAAAGTACTGAATGGTCAGGGACATCAAATGTATGTAGGTAAAGTATCTAGAGGAACTACATACAAAGGATGTTTTTGTCAAAATAACAGGGATATTTTAAACACATCATAAATTAAAAAAATAATGACAAAAGACTATCTATGGATGTCAGAATACCCAAATGGTCTTAATTGACAGATCAATGAAAATTGCACAATCCAGAGGGTCAAAAGAAATTAAATAAGAAACCGTTTCTCTCTCTCTCTCTCTCTCTCTCTCTCTCTCTCTCTCTCTCTCTCTCTCTCTCTCTCTCCTTTTTTCTTTTCACAGAGAGGCTTTTACAATTTGCTTACAGTAAATGTTCTCAAAATTTGATATTTGTAATGATACATAGTACATGTATTTGCAATATACTAGAATCCAAAAACTGTAGATTTAAATTGTTTAGGGTACAATAATACTAATTGTTTGAATGTTTATAACGTCATATCAACAATTATAATTTACTGTTTTTGCCACTAAAGGAAGTTTCTTAATCTCTACGGATTAATCTAAAAATAAGTCTGTGTATGTGTAAGATGTGCAAGTGTAAATTTTGGTCTGTCTTGTAGTAGTGAACACTTAGGGCAACTTTCCAGGATGCAAGCTAACCAAGTCAGAGCACTACAGACAAGCATATCACTCCCCTAATCACATTATCCTGACACTGGGTGAAGCAGCAAAATAACCTTTCCTCTAAATGCATAGCACCAGATGAGGAAGCAGCATCACAAGTTTTAAGTCTAATATATGACTCAACTAGGGTTTGAACCCATGACAATACCACCAATCATAAGGCATACGCTCTACCAATGAGGCAGTCCTATTTGCTATGTAAAAGATGCAGAATCGGCAGCTCATCTTGACCCCTTCTTAGCTGTATCTCAGCCCCTCATAAGCTAAATCTTGGCAGCTATCCATCTCTCAGCAGTTTTTCTGAGCCACTCGGCCCCTTTTTTACTACTAGACCCATCATTTGCTTATGCAGTCAAATGGTTTTTATCCATATCATAGATGTAATTTAACTGGAATTATTATTTGATGGAACATGTTAATGAAAGTGTCGATACAACCTTGTAGTTTAAGATTATGACACACAATTTTTATTGTGTACTGACTGAAAACCTATGTACAATAAACATTCAGTGTATAAATAAGACTGTCTCAATATATGTAAATTAATGGGGCTTAAAACATCAATTCTCTTTACTCTTCTCTACAAGTTTTCTAATTTTATAGTCAAGGCAAATTAAGGACATATAATGTCTTTGCAAATATAAACCAGTTTTCTTGAGGAAAATCAGTCTTTTCCCAGGGCACTCTAGTTTTCTCATCTGTTACAGAGAGATCTCGGTTTAAATCGCGCTCAATAGATCCCAGTGTGAAAAAGTTTGTCAGCTTGAAAATGTTTTTCGGTTTTCTTCATGTACTCCGGTATCATTCTCCATATTATAACCGACTTTCTCCGAAAGTTAAATGAAAGTCTCTTGACTCGGGCATAAAACATCAGTAATTCTCTCCACCAACTCAATACTTACTACTGTTTAAAATCACTAGCTAATACTTGACTTGCCATTCAAGAATCATCTTGATACAAGTGAATTAATCTTGGCTAAGGTGTAAAACACCTTTACTTTACTCCACCATTTCTTAACTGAAAGTCTTGATACAAGTGAAAGAATCTTGCCTGATCATGAAACATCATTATTTTACTCCACCATTCCAGAACATACTATTTTAAGTTAAATGAAAGAATCTTGAATGGGGCATTATTATTAAAACTTCACTCCACCATTCAAAGTTTACTATCTTAATATTCTAGTTAATGAAAGAATCTTGACTGGATGCACTAGAGTGCAAAACACCATTACTTTACTGAAGCTTCCAAGAACTGTCTGTCTGATATAAATTAAAAAAAATGACTTTTAAAACTCACTCTGGAGTAAAACACAATTACTTTACTCTAAACTCTAAGAAAAGATCATTTCAACCAAAGTATCAGTCTTGCTTGAGTAAAACACTATTTCATGACTCAAGCATTTGGGAATTGACTATCTTTTTTATAATGAAAAACACTGTAATGTAAAACACCATTACTCCACTCCACATTCCCATAATTGTCAATCTTGATATAAGTCAATGAATCTTGACTGGGGCATAAAACACCATTCTTTCACTCCACCATCCAATAAATGGCTTTCTTGATATCAATAAAAATAATGTTAATTTTTTCAATAATTTCTTTTTCAAATATTGCAGGATTTCATTAAAAGATTAACTTTAATGAATATTTCAAAAGTTTTGGATGAAATGACAAACAATAAATGTATAGACAGGATAGAATCATCCTGCATAACAATTTAGACAATTTTATCAAAGTTACTGCAAACCTTCTGGAAGTTAAATATTTGTTTTAATTTTCGACTTACAACTGGTATTGAAATATTTTTGTAAAAAAAAATCACTGAAATTTTAATTTCCACCAAAAAGCTTAAGAAAGCATTTAGTACTAATGAGTGGCATAGTATTCACTACTAGTTTTACAGTTCTGTCATACCGAAGAAGATTTACCAAAAAATTATGAGAAAGTGTCCCACTGGCCAATGCTTATCTGAAATTCAATAAATGATTCAATTTTATTATCTTAAAATTTTCTGAGTCACAATCAAAATGTATAAAAAATTTGAAGTTAAAAACCGATGATATTCTATCCTTACACATGTAGTTTATTTAATGAATAATTAAAATACCAAATTATGCTATGAATAAAAAAAATTATCAATCACTCATCATTATTTTATTGGTATCAATGATGATTGAAGCAGATGCGTTCCAAATCAACAATTTTAAAATCCATATAGTTAAGACAGTAATTTTGAAGAAATATAACATTAGTTAATGATCAAAATTTTGAATAAATCGTCATCAGCAGCATCATCATTATCATCAAGACATGTTACGAATTAATTTTTTTCTAGTTAAAATTATTATTATTATTAGTAGTAGTAGTAGTATAGCAGTAGTAGTAGTATTTGTAGTAGTAGTAGTATTGTTATTATCATTTCAATTCTGGCTAAAGTAAAGTTGGAAATACACATGTACTACATGAAATAATTGCTTATGCTGACTAAGTTGACTATTGAAGGAATGTTTATATTATTATAATATTAAAACTCATATCTATAAGCATAACAACTGACAGCAATACATAAATGGACTAATGGTGTTTTACACCGTAGTCAACATTTTTTTCACTTATATAGAGATGGTCAGTTCTGAGATAGTGGAGGAAAAATGACTACCCTTCTGTTTTTTTAGCAAGCTCAAGCTGACAAACAACATGAGCCTTAGATCTGCACCAAGCGAGATTCAAATTTAGGTTGTGAGAAGCTTAAGACAAAAGGCATTTAAACCTGGTCATTGCTAGATCCTTTTATTTCTATTTTGCACTAAAATCATACCACATGTGTTGCAAATAGAAGTGAGTAAATTATAATGAGATGAGAATTAATGCAGTCAGTAAATCTGTATTCATGTCGATTAATTAATAAGTCTATATTGATCTAAAACACCCATTAAAGTACAGTTAAGTTTTCCCAAGCCTATAATAAATCAAGGTAGTAATTCAGGAAGATAAATATTATCATATTTAATACTAATTACTGCTTAGGATTATGTGAACAATCTGTTTTGGTAAAATAGATCCCAGAATAAAAATGAAGGGCAGGGGAAAGGAAAATGGAGCAAGCATTAAATAAGAATATTTTAGTACTTTGCAATACAAGAGATGCTCTAGTACTAGTAGTCTATTGATGAACCAGTCAGTTATCTAGCAATCCATATTGACTGAACAATGATTAATGTAGTTTCTGTTTATTGAACTAATACCAGAAGCGTGGAGTGGAGTAAGCATTAAAACCCATCAAGATTCCTTCCCTTATATCAAGGCAGTCAGTTTGGAGATAGTAGAGGGATCAGAGAACTGGTACCGAGAGAAAACCACAAGTGGAAGCAGAAAAACTCAGTTACTAAAGGGAAGATAAAATATAAACCTGCCAAAACTGTCTAGAGGTTGGTATGTGCCATTCTCGAAAGTTGAAGGGAACAGTAATAGGAAGAATTGAACTTGCGAATTGATATCTGAATCTAGGGCTTTTTCAAAAATTCATTCATAAATTCACCCGTGTGACTGCTAAGGTTCAAGGACAAAGTCCTTGACCAAAAACAGTAACACAGAAAATGAAAAACGTATACTTAACATGGTTCAGTGTGAAATTACCATTTCTCCAAGCTTCAGAGCTTTAGAATTCATATAAACCATAAATCACAAAAACCACGTTACTGTGTATGAATACATATATGAATATATGAATAATATTCAATGCAATACAACATTCGGAACTACATTATCATAGGTAAACAACACATGGCTGCCACGTCACATTTGTGTACATTAGAGACAAGGCTGAAAAGCACATTTACGAGATTTTACAAAGAACGGTTCAATTGTTCAAATGCACAAAATAAAATCAATGAAATTCAACAAATACATTTTTAATGAGATAAATAGGCACCTGGCTGATATTTACTGTAATATTGACATTGTGAGAGACAAGGTTTAAAAAAATCAAATAGTGTTTTGACGGCCTGTTGAAAGAACGGACTTTAAAACATTTTTTTTTTTTTTAAAATAAATATATATTATTTTGTTGACAACGGGAGGAGATCTAGACTCGCTTGGACTGTCCATCGAGGCTCATGCAGATATTGTATATAAAGTGTCGAAATTGCATATAGAGTTATGAGTTATATTTTATATCAAATTATTAGATAACCGACCTACAACAAAAATTTAACGGCTATTATAACCACAGCGAGTTTCGTTTGAAAAATAATATTGGTTTCAGGTGATGTAATTTTTTCGATTTTTCATTAACATATTAAATTTATGAGAAAACTGGATCTGAAATAGAATTAAATATACTTTGAATATCAACAAAATAAATACGTTATTCGTGGACTATATTTAGATCGAAAATTACGTTCTCGGTCTAAAATGAAAGTTCTTCTTGGCTTTTGCGTCTACTGCCCCTCCCGATGTGCATGTGCTATAGAAGGGAGTTATTTTGAGTCGTGAAATCAATGAATAATTTTTTCAAATATAAGAATTAAACTTTATTCAAATGTTGTTCATTGTCGATATGAATGCAAAGGCAAACTAATTATAAACGCTTACGCGCGTTATTCAGTTGCAAAGTTTTTGCATTCATATTGACAATGAACATCATTTTGAAACAGTCAAATTCTTAAATAAATAAATCAAATTTGCTTTTATTACTTCAAAAGAATAAAGTAAAGACGCAGTTGATAATGACGAGGAACGTTGACTTTTTTTTGGCTAAAGTGACTAGATGATTTGCATAGAACAACAATAAACACATGCACAAAAGACGAAATATCAGCTTAACGATTGTTTAAATATATCTTTTGGCTAAGTGTAAAGGAGTTAAATGAAAATGGAATTAAAACTCATCTTTAAGCTCTCATTAAGCGATGAAAGTTTACTGTTGTTGTTTTGTTTAAATAAACAAAATTTTTAACATTTTTTTTCAAAAATGAATATTTATAACTTATTTTAACCTAATATCAGAGAAAAAAAAATATAAATTATATAAATTAAATTAGATATTTAAAAAAAATAGTTTATTTCTTTATTTGTTTGTATTATACCTGTTACACTTTTTTTTAAGTCCAAAAGTTATTTTTTGGAATTGGTAGTTTTTTACCATTTTATTATGTAATTCACGTTGTTCACTTCATATACATTTAACCTATAAGATTTTACCTGACCTGTATTTTCTGGAGTGAACTGTCAAATACAAAAATAAACACTGAAGAGCAAAGTTTTAGAAAAAAATTCTTAAAACGACAAGTTCTGGTCCGGTTATTCCATAATCCCAATTTTCACTCTTCCCCTTAAGGTTATCAACTTTTATCAAGGGAACTGAAATGATTATAAACGTATACTGAATATGTTGAAATGAAAGCGTTCGCAGTCCTTTTGTGCATTTTACTGTTAAGTGTCGTTTTTTTTTTTTATTTATTTATTTATTTTTTTTAATTTAAAAATTTTTATGTCTTAAAAATTGCATTTAATACAAAGTTGTTTAGACTGATAATCGCAAAAAAACTTTAATTCCCATTCCTTTGATCGAAAAATTAAAACTAAAATTGTATTGTAGGTATAAGTCTAAAATAGTAGGCCATGTATGATTAATCGAATTATATTACTGAAAAAGGAATTTTTAAAGCTGCATTAGGTTTCCATTATTGAAAAAAAAACTTTTTAAAAATATTTTTATTAATATAAATTGATTATTATAATGATCTGTGCGATTCATTTTCTTAAGTTCACTCTTATAAGCCAATAATACATAGAAATTCTGAAAGCTTGAGGCAACTTGCTAAAATGTTATTTATCAGCTTTAAGCATGCGCGGAAGTTCAACAAGTATGTAAACAATGGCATCGGCAGAAAGAATACATGTTGGTGCGGAAACGACAGAAGATTCTACACAGAAAAGAACAAGGGTCAAATGGGACAAACTGACTCCAAGAATTCGAATCGACCTGGCTTAGATAGAAAAATGGCTGTAAATAAAACATTAACTTGGCTTGGATACGCACGACGCCTCGTTTTGAGAAAGAATCACGTGATCAATATTTTTGTAGTAGGTTTCCCCGTGCATTTCAAAGTGAGTGAAGGTTTTATCATCGAATCAAGTATTCAATTTATTTTTCTTTAAATGTATAGTTAAGAAGTGTTGCGTCGTTTATATATTGTGCAAAAATAAACTAATACAGCTTTTTAAAAAAAAAGAAAGAAAGAAAGAAATTGTTTTCTCTATTTTTCTCTTCACCGATTCATTTACTTCAAACATTTATCTCGATTCCAAGAATCAATCATCCATGAATTACATTCTGGAATTATTCTTATTCCATCAAACAGATAACTTTTTACCTATCTAAACCAAGTATTCTAATTCTTTATTCTCTCTAAACCATCGGAGGTGGTATATGAGGTACTTTATGATAATTTTCAAAAATGGCGGCAGTAGTATAGTATGGCATACTATACTACTGGCGGCATACATTTTCACATTACTATACATTAAGTGTGTATGCATATATACATTTTAACTTACATAAACAGCAAATGCATTTTCCCGATTAGATACAAATATGCATATAACTATATACATATTCATAAATACAAACTCACGCACATATATACCTGTATGTACACAGCCGCTTCATTAAACGGCTAAATACAGTACAGAAATACATGTGATTGGGACATTCCCCGCCGACAAGCTCCTGCACTTACCAGTTGAACACAAAATGCAGCTTAATGTGTTTTCATGTTCAATTATATTTTACATAGTAAAGATACACATACAAAAAACTACATTACATTGTAATTGATGAATAATCTATCATGAACACCATGTTCCTTTCTAAAATGAAATATCATGAAATATCATAAGCATGAGATCTATAAAGAAAAATGTCATTGTTAAAAAAATGTAATTTAGTAATACTATGGTCATAAATAAATAAAAATGCAATTTTCAAGTTTCTGGAAAAATATGGTGTGGTTGCGGTGTGAAATTTGGAGCACCATTTAATAAGAAAATCCAATGTTTTTGAGAGAGAGGGGGGGGGGGAAATGTTAATTTATGAAAGGTAAACCCTTTCATTAAGCAGATGTATTTGGTAAATATCGTTGTGTATTCGGGAATACTGAATTGAATAGACATATCATCGGGCTATATATGGAACCCTCTTTATAACGACCATGTTTGTCCCCAAATAATTTTGACTTTATAAAGAAATTGCGATTGTCAAGAAATAATGACATAAATAATGACCCACCCCCATCCCCCAACCCCCACCCCGAAACATCCAGGTGCTAATACTATATGTACTACGTATATGGATATTTTGACCAATTTCAACAAATAAAATATACTGAAAATAAATTTACAACATTGATTTTTAAAATTATGGTAAAGTTGATATATACATTCTAAATGTGAAATGTTTCTGAAACTTGAAAATCTAATGCATGAATTGACATACACATCCATGTGATCTCTTCACAGTAAAATATTCTGAATTAGATGTTTTAAACTCTAGATTCAGAATATTCTTGACAGATTTATAGTTTTTAAAACAATTTGGAATTTGGTATTTGGAATTTTAATAATTCACTATCAAAATAGGCATTGAAAAATGACACCAGTTTTGATTTTGTTTAATGATTATCCTATCGCTACAAATAAAACAAACATACCAGTCATTGTCCATATCACAATCCAAAAAACAAAGTAAAAACTTTGCAAACTGGCAAAATATGTTATACACGTGAACTTCCACCAAGGAAGCGAGGCCGGGTGCTCCGGAAGGGTAAGCACCTCCTGTCTAGCTAGCTACACCCGTCACGTGCAAGTCAATTTTGAGAATAAAAGGAACAAAGAACTGTGGTAAGTCAAATATATCCAGCATTAGTTGGGATATAGTGACTACATACTTTATCAACAATATTGTGATGACGGCCATAAAACTTTTTAAGGGCCCTGATTAGCCTAGGCTTGCAATATCCTTGTGTCAACAATTTAATTGTAAGTACTTTGCTTCGTTGCAGAACGTCCCCATAGTGGGAACAAGCTCTACCGTACCGTATTAACTGTGAAACATATACACCATACGCAGAAGAAGCAGGGATATTACTGCAAAGAAACGGAAAGTTGAAATTGAAAAATTAAAGTCATCACGTTTGTCGTATAGTTTCAGATGTAACCTTTCGTGGGTGTCATAATTGAGGTATAAGTCCAAATATGAAACAGAACATGGAGAATCTGTCGTGTCTTTTATTTCAAGCTCACTTGGATAGATGACATTCACTTATTCTCCAAATTTATGATTATTTAGAGATAGAACGTCATCTATATATCTGTATGTGTAGTTGAATGATTTAGCGACAGTCTTTTCTCCAGATTTGACAAGATTCTGTAAAAATTCTGATTCATATAAATAAAGAAACAAATCAGCAGGCAAAGGTGCACAGTTTGTGCCCATTGATATACCGATTGTTTGTTGAAAGATAATATTGCCAAACACAACAAATATGTATCAAAAACATTTTGTTAATGGTATCTTCAGTATATTTTTGTTTGCAGTCTGTATGGTGTTTTACATAATAACCAGAATCCCTGTTGAGCACTAGATATTTATATCTTGGTTTACCGTTTTTGTAAAAGAATGAAAAGTGAATGATTTGTTTTAGACATTCTTTCAATTAAGCATGAGGGATAGTGATGTAAAGGGTAGAAAAATCAAAAGTTTTTATACTTTTTACCGAAGATAGAGTATTAGAAACAAAATGGTCAAGTAGTTCTTTAGAATTTTTGAGAATCCACATTTGGTTGATGCCAGATGTAGAATAGACTTTATCTAAATAAGTCTGAAGGCCATCTTTGACGACTGTCAAAATTTGTGTTAGAATTACTGATAATGATTTAGTAGTACATTTAGAGGAACCTGCTATATATCTTTCCTTGTATCCAATACAAGTAGGGCAGGTCAAGTTCTTCCTGTTTTAAATTGAAATCAAAAGACTTACTGCCCCCCTATGATTGGAAAGAACTTCATCTTTGGTAAAATTAGTTTTGGTATAAGAAGAATTCTCCGATATACTTTCTAAACCAAGCTCCTTAATTAGACATTCAACATAGAATTTTTTACAAACTAAAATAATGTCGTTAGAAGCTTTATCAGCCGGGACAACAACATACCTGTTATGTATATCAGTAAGGATAGCAGAAACCCCAGGGTCCCTGAGCAGTAAAGAAGGTTTAGTACCCATAGACCCTTTAAGTTTTGCAATCCTTGACTTGACAAAATTTCCAATTGTCCTTATTCAGTCGGATAAAGTATCAAGCTCTACGTCTTCTAATTTAGCCCAACCTCTAGCATACTCTTCCATAGAATCCATAACAATTTTGAAATTCTGTCCCCAAGTAAAAGGTTCAGCCTCCCTGTATTTAGGGCCTTTTTAAAGAAGACATCTTAATTTAGTATTCTCAATTATATTGAGATCACCTGTTACTACATGTCCAGCTGGTTTATAAATATATGGGGACGCTGAGCAAGAGCAGGTAGGTGGAGTAAAGTCATGAAAGTTTAGGCACTGCAAAGTTTGTTTATAGTTGAAAATTTTGGATGCAATGGGTTTATTGTAGAAGTAGGAAATTAAAGGGGGCGAGTTATATTTGAAATAAGTAGGGACTTTAGATTGTACTTCTTTGTTAAGTAGTATATTAGAAATAGCTGTTAATCTCTTAATCTGTAGTATACACAAGTGTCACTCATGGTTCATTGATCCATCTTCCTCAGGTAATTAAAACTTTAGTTAAACTACTAGTAACACTCATTTCACAGGTGTGACTTTTGTCACACATGACTGAACCAGCTAAAGATTTTTTTTCATTGTAAAGAAATTTTTTATATGTAAAATGCACATTTGTTCCGCAAAATCAACCTGTTAATTAATTGTATAGTGATAGGATAATCATTTAACAAAATCAAAACTGGTGTTATTTTTAAATGCATTAGATAATTCAAGTTTCAGAAACATTTTAAATTTAGAATGTATAAATCAACTTTACCATAATTTTAAAAATCAATGTTGTAAATTTATTTTCAGTAGTTTTTATTTGTTAAAATTGGTCAAAATATCCCTATAATTAGTACATAAAGTAGAAGCACCTGGATGTTTCGGGGGGGGGGGGAATCATTATTTATATCATTATTTCTTTACAATCACAATTTCTTTATAAAGTCAAAATTATTTGGGGACAAACATGGTTGTTATAAAGATTGTTCCATATATAGCCATATAATTCGATGATCGTCTTTTCAATTCAGTATTCCAGAACACACAACGATACCTACCAAATACATCGTATTTGTTTAATGAAAGGGTTAACCTTTCATAAATTAACATTGACCTCTCTCTCTCTCTCTCTCTCTCTCTCTCTCTCTCTCTCTCTCTCTCTCACAAATACATTGGATTTTCTTATTAAACTGTGCTCCAAATTTCACACCGCAACTACACCATATCTTTCCAGACACCTGAAAATTGCATTTTTATTTTTACAGGACCATAGTATAACTAAATTACATTTTTTTATTTGAAAAATGTCATTTTTTATATATAGATTTCATGCAAATGATATTTCATGATATTTCAGTTTAGAAAGAAACATTGTGTTCATGATAGATTACTCATCAAATATAGTGTTTGAAAATGTAATGTAGTTTTTTGTCCAGGTTAAGTTTATTTTGCTTATTGGCATTTTTTGCAAATTTGATATAAGAGTGTCTTTCAAAAATCACTGCCCATTATAAAGCAAGTAAAGGGACAACTTACACCGAAGTATCTGTTTCAACCGGCTTTGTCGATTTCCAGACACAAAAATCTTCCCACGAGGGTGGGAAACCTCTATCTACCACTGACACATATGATTGATCCTTTTCTCCCATCCCATTAACAATTTTGGGCAAATTTAACCCAAAACACTTATGACTGACAGAAATTCCCATCTCTTAAATGACCGTCTAAATCAGAAAAAGAATACCACCATTAAAAAGACCGGCTTCGAATCCGGTCTTTTTAAGGCGGTATGCTGAAAAAAAACGGGAATTCTTACATAATCACTTTAAAAAGGGAAAAAACAATCGTGAAATCTACATGTAATGATCAGCTGTCGGGGAGTATTTTTAGAAAATGTATTACTCCGCAGCTTGACCTATATAAGATATAGCTATACTTAAAAGTACATCTTATTCCGCAAGTAGTATGTAGTGCATTAATAACGTGAAAATTAGCTTGGCTGCAACATGAAAACAGGGAAAATAAGAACAGAAAAACATTTTAATCATATTATTGAAATAAATTGTGATCAAACTTGCTCCTGTCATTGGAGGAAGTTACGAGAAGTTAAAAAAGTAGTTCCGGCCGCACGAGGAGGTGTTGATAAACAGCACGAGGAGGTGAAGATAGAACTTTCTACCACCGTTTCTTCCATTGGAAATTATTATCTCAAACTTAGGGGGATGGGAGAAAAAAATTCCACACCTATTATTAATGATGTATGTAAAATTGATAAAGTAATAATATAAATTAAATCAATCATGTAAGGCTTGTTACATATTTTAAAAATTTGACACCAAGCAGTAAAAAAAACATACTTTAATTGTATTTTCCCAACTTCTTTATTATCATTTACTTATTCATTTATTTTTATTTTTTATTATTTTTTTTTTCGACTAAATAACTTTACTTCATTTTTTTTTAGTTTTAGGCATTTTACAAATTAAGACTGCTACTGAGGACAATTTTTTGTGAGTAAATGGTTTATAGGTTTATTAATCAATATTATTTAATACCCTTTTATGCCATGTTTAAGCCAAATGGTTTAAAATTCCTGTGCCTCAATGAGTTTAAAATGGCGTAAATAAAGCTTAAAGAAGGTGCAAAAGTTCTAAAAGAATCAACTTCTTTAATAAACCTTCAATTTATCTTTATGTCGCATTTTAACATCTTTATGCTTGGCTGAGATGAGGTCTTTTCGTGTGCCATTGTACCAAAAACCCATTACACTGCAAAATACAGTAGGCTTCTTATACTACCTTCTATAAAAGATTTAAACCTACATAACTTAATAAAAATACATGTTTTGATTTCGATTTTGATTTTATGACGAAATTACAGATTAGGAAAATGTTATTTTTACGTCATAACAACGCAATGTGTACCACGAAAAGAGCACTAGTTACGAAAATGTGATTTTTACGTCATAACAACGCAAACAAATTATGTGATATATGATTTAAGTAGTTTTGTATAGCCCTGGGCATCCGAGTTATCATTCAATCAGTACTCCGTAAATACACATTTTAGGAGCAATGATAATTCATTTGAGGTAGATATCGAGCTGAACAACAAAAGCAGTACTAGTTATGAAAATGTGTACCACGAAAAGAGCACTAGTTATGAAAATGTGTACCTATCAAGTCAAACCAAAGAAACGGGGTCGGTTGTATGAAAATCTTACCAGCATTTCTAATTTTCGCTTGTATTTCATATATTGTTTACATTGCTTTCAGGCTTTGAAAAGTATCATGTACACACTAATACAAATATGACCGTTTTTTTATAATGGTTAAAGGCCTTCTAATGGTTTAACTAAACAATGGGACATTAATACTAGAGCCGACCTAAAGTCGAGAACTTAGTGGTCCCAAAACCTGTTTGTCCTCTTTTTAACTTGTCTTATTTTTTAATTCTTTATTGTTGACAATTGCATGTGTTGTGTCAAGTTCCTCTGTTGTTTCTTCATTACATGTGTACGTTTAACTGCCTTTACAATAAAAAGATTAAGTAGTGTCTGATGATTCTTCAATTAAAGATTTGACGGTTGTTTTTTTTATGATTTAATGGTTAATCATAAATGTTGTAGCACAATAACTATGTCTTATCTGTAGCATTTAAACATCTTGTTAAATTCTAAATGTTTAATTAGTTAGTCACGATAATTAGACTCTATTACGAGGAAGTTTATCACACCGATTGTAAAATAGTGTTAGACAATAAGAATTTTCTGTACTTTTTGCCGTCCATACTTAATTAACTTAAAGACAATTTGTCAATCAAATTGTTGATTAGCAATGCAGATGTTGTGAAAATGAATGGCAACTATACCAGTTTTAGAAAGCCCTTGGGTGAAGAAATAATCTATTTTTAGAAATTAACACATATTAGGCATTGTTTTTTTAAATATTTATTAAATAAAATACTTTGTTTTACTTTGATTTTTTTAATTTGTTTATTCTCTAATTTTTTTTATTTTTTTGGTCATGCTGTTTAACGTCGCCATTCGCATTTTTCAGCTAGAGAGCTATAGAGTTATGACCTGCTTTGGACTAGCGCGCCCTTTTTTATAAAATACTAGCTTACCGAGTCAGTATCAGAGTTCGCTCATTCTTAAAAGTCCCGAAAAAGGGGAGTAGGTCCTGAAAAGTCCTTAAAATTAAACAAAAAGGCCTTAAAAAGTCGTTAAATTTTGTATTTTTTATTGTAATCCTCATGACTGAAAAGTAAAATGATAAATCTAAATCAGTTCCAAACAAATTTTTCCATCCAAATTGGCATAGTCTGTTTAATACCGAAAACCCGGAATTCTGGTTTTGCTTTCGATACTTTTTCGTACTTAAGCCACTAAGCGAAGTTTTAGGTTGGTTCCCTCTAGGGTTCCTTCGCCGCTAGATGGTACCGGACATTAAACTGACAGGAAATCTGTCAATCAGAAGTTCTAAAATTCTCCGAATATATAAAAAAATAAATCTTGTAAGATGAAGTTGAAAAATATTGAAGAGATTTAGTTAATCCTTAACTGCAAAATATTTTTTGAGTTGCAAAAAATAGTATCGACATACTTAAGTGTACATGTATGCTACTTAACGTAGCATAACCTTTATAATAATGGCGTGCTGTATTATAAATGGTTAGGTCTAATAGCAGCTATAAATAACCCCAAAATTATATTTAGTTCTTGATGCTATTTCAAGGATTGCAATTGGCCTTATGATAACCTATACGATTCATAAATCTTCATTGAAAAAAATTAATTCGATAGTCTCCTGTTCACACATCGTTGTCTCATGCATTATATATATAATTAAACCTACTTTAGTTGGTTTTGTTCCAATATGAGACAATTGTTCATACTGAAAATCATAATAAATAAAAATGCTTCTTTTAAAAACTTAATATTAATTTTTCTTTCAGCCTCATTTACCATTTTTTACTTTCAATCTGTACTGAAAAAGATCATCTAAAATAGAAAGCAAACTGCCAAAGCATATAAACTTTACATCTGTGTCAATTATTTCATTTGTAGGAGTTAGTATATAAAACTATTATCTCGTAAATCGATATCGTGACTTATGTAATCGGATTTTACCGTATACTTTCATTTTATGGAGAACTGCTGAAATGTTAAACTGCTATGGTAGTCGGGATAGTTATATTTATTTGAACATATATGCGATGAAAATTCTGTCAAGGTACTTTTGAGTGATGATTATAGATAGGATTGACAGTAAATTTATTCGTAATAAAAACACATATAACATTCACTAACGTTACAAATTCCTCGTATTCCAGACATTAATTTACTGAAAAGCATAATTATCCGGATATTGACCTTTTCCGAGAGAGTATGAACCCTGACCCTCTGTCGGTGTTTCAAGCGGGTATCCTGCTGAATTTTGTTCATTTGGAAAATATTTAGGGTTTCCATGCTGCACAAAATTTTTCTGATCAAGCGGAGTATTTTCAGAAAAGTATTTTCGGTCTGTTCGATGGAATTTCTCCGCCATAGTATGGGAGTTTTCAGGGAAATACTTTGGATTTCTTCGATGATTGTCCCCAGTTACGGAGTTTTCAGTATAAAAGTTTTCAGAATTTCGTCGAAAATGATCTCGTTGTAGGGGTTAATGGATAAACTGGTTTCCTAAAATTCTTTCGATTTTTTGGCAGGACTATATCGACCGGTGTTAACAGGTATCGTCGTCTGGTCCCCAATGGTCGTCTGAAAGAGCGGGGCGATGACTGCATGTTAGATCGGATTGGTTCTGACAATTTTTCAACTTTGCGTAACAGTAACGTCAGTATTTTAACTGCTAACTGCACTGTTTCGAGTTCTGTTTCATTACACGGTTGCGATAGTGGTGGAGAATATTTTGGAATTGTATTAGGTGTAAAACGTTGCGGAATAAATGTAGGAGGCAAAGGTTGGGGTTTTGACTTTATACCAAATGTTTTATCAATCGCCCACGTTTTTGCCTTCTCGCCATCTTTTAGTCGTTTTTGTTTTTGACGTCTAAGTTTTACCAGCCATTCAACAAACATTGGCTGCTCATTGTCTTTGCGATCATTTCCACGAATATTTCTCATCCGTTTTTGGTAACCCACGTCCAAGGCTTACACTCCTTCTTCTCCCTTCAGCTGTTTGCCCAGAGATAAAATTATTCTGGTGAGTTTTCTTGGTACTTGACGCCGAATCTAAGTTGCCGCTGTTGATGCTAATTTCAGATGACTTTAACATTAATTTTTTTGGTGCTAATAGCCCCTGTTTCGTTCTATAGGACATTTTATGTTCTAAATTTTGGCTTGGTACTTCATTTATTTCAGATTTTGGAGTTGAATCAACAATATCATTAGCCTTGTCCGTTGAATTTTTGGCAATCGTTTTACCTTTTTCTGGTATAAGAGGCGCACCAGAAACTTTTGGTATGATATCTGAAATAGTCGTATTGTTTGATAACTGTAGAGGTGTTTCGGTTGTAATAGGACCACGTTCTATGTTATCGGATATTGCCTTGGTATGGTTATTAATCATAGCTTTTGAGCCGTTTGTATGATCAATGAAAACTTTTGACAAGTCAACTAACGGTCCCCTTGTTTTGAAATGTTTTTCCGGGCTAATAGTTGTTTTTACATTAGATATCCCTGTATCTTCCGTTTTTAAGCCATCGTGTTCTATCTTTCCGGTATTTGTATCTTTTGGTAGTTTTTCTTGTTCATAATTAATCAGTTTTTTACTTTCATTTCTTTGTGATAATAGTATATCGTCGTTTATAGTACTAAATGATTCTATACCTAAAATGTTTTTGCTGGTTAAAGGTTTTTCCACTTGTTTCTCACCGATGCTAGACTCGAAAGTTTTAGCCTTTGGTTCTGTAACATTACTGTTTTTTTTAATCAGTTGTTGCATATTCGAATGATTTGTTTTGTTATATAATGGTGTTTCATTTTTTGTAACCTCTTGAAACACTTTAGAAGTTTTTAGTTTTTCATTAGATCTTTGGTTTACCGTTTCATTATTTTGTAAGTTTGGAAATAGTTGTGCCGGATATATAACTCTTGATATAACTCTCTCACTTACATCTTGGTTATTTCCACCTTCTTTAGGTACTTCCTTTTCTACTGTTTTAGTTGGTATTGGATCTGATATGATGAATGTGGAACCAATATGTTTTGTTTTATTACCAACTTCCACGGGTAGCGAATTTTTCGTTAAAGTTTTAGGTTTTATTTCTAAAGTATTAAATCCGTCGATTTTTATTTCAGACATGTCTTTAGGTGTTTTTATAGTTGTATTTGGAATTTTATAACTCTCCCCTGTTTCAACATCAACATAGCGGTTTGGTATTTTCATCATTGTTTGTTTCGTAGATAAAGTATCGTTTCTTTTTAAACCAACAAGTACCATAGTCTCATTGGGGTAAATATCATCGGTCATCAAAGCATGCTCAACATGATTTACAATTTGGTGGTCATAGTAATTAAAACCGGATTGTGGCGTGTTAACAACCGCCTCACTACCAAAACCAAAATTATTACTTAAATTCCACAATGATGGTGGTATTTTTCTATCTTTTGCTTTTCTAAGGTCCTTTGTTTCAAACAAAATATCGTCTGCTGGTAACTGGGAATCCTCGCTCGGATTCAACCATTGGTCTTTGTTGTTTTCAAGAATTAAACTAAGAAACTTAGAGCTACGATCTGCGGATAAACCTTTGATACTGGTAATATCTTCATTTGGTTCGACCGGTGAAAGGAAAGTTATTTTTGAGTTAGTGTCTATCGAGGGAACATCTTTTCCTGTTTTCAGTAACACATCATGGTTGCAATAGGCGTATTTTAAGGTTAGAAATCCAATTATACTAAAGTAAAACATTGTTGTTATTGTGTGATGCGTCTCAAACTGAAAAAAAAACAAACAAAAAGCATGTTATTAATTTGTAACTTAAAGCTGAAATAAGTTTTCCTAGGAAAAAATTAAAACGGTGCTGATCTAATTAATGATGATCCTAATGAACAATGTAACATTTGGTTCAGCGATAAAAGCTCGAATAAATATAGAAATAATAGTAATTTCATAGCGACATGAAGCCTGTGGGATCTAATTTTAGAACATGGTTACGTCATACAAACCGGGTCATTTAAACACAAATTACAAAACGGTGAAATACGAGAAATTAAACAAAGAATTTCATTAAATTTGTCATTTGTGACTTTGTAAGGGATAAATAGCACCATTGTGAATACATTTAGATATTAAAGACGGACAATTAATACAATTAATAAGCATATTATTGTGAGAAGGGGAATACCTCTTAATGGAAAATTTGTATACAGTAAATGATAGTTAATAATTACTATATTAATTATACTATTTTATTGCCCTGCCTATCTTTTTTGCGATGCAGGATTGTTCTGTTAAAAATTATAAATAATTAAACAACGTTCTTGTTGCTGTCATAATATAAATTAAATAATAAGAAAATAAACAATGCAATACTGCTGTGTTATTGTTTAGGGATATCGGAATTTAAAAAAAACTGTCACATATTTCTGCAACGAAAGGCATTAAAACTAAGAAAAATGAATCGAAGAAAACCAGGAACATCCAGTACTCTCACTTTCAAATTCTACATTATATGTAAGTCAGTAGACCTATTTGAAATGGGGTTTAACGCAAAGTGAAGTTAATTTTAGTCATTACATGAGATTACCAGTTAAATATGAAGTTGCATGAATTTATATATTTCCTCTTTTTTACAATAAGCAGAAGCATGACAAGGGAATTTGGGATTTTTCGTGCCACATTTACTTTGACGTGGGGTACCGGTGTTTTGTGTCACACCTACTATGAATAACCAGACCATGTTTTATACCATGGGATATCAGCGTTTTCTATTATGATGTGGAGTATCAGTGATTTTGTGCCACACCTATAATGATTTTGGAAAACGGTGTTTTTTGTACCATACCTAGCATGCCAATAGGTATAGAACGTGTTCGTGTGACACCTACCGAGACATTGAATATTGGCGATTTTTGTGCCACACT
The DNA here is from genome assembly GCA_029721355.1 of Tegillarca granosa. Classification (NCBI taxonomy): domain Eukaryota; kingdom Metazoa; phylum Mollusca; class Bivalvia; order Arcoida; family Arcidae; genus Tegillarca; species Tegillarca granosa. Next base: position 17,819,439 of record CM056608.1, read on the forward strand.
TATGGAGGTGTATGGGATTGCCATTTTTGTGCCATGATTTTCATCACGTTGTTTCACGTTTCGTTATTCGATGATCGAGACATAAAGTTTAGGACTCTAGTAGCTCACCTGTCTTCACGAGGGTATCGTCTTTAATGTACCGTGACATTTGTTCCAAAAAATTTCATACCTTAATTTTGCCTTACCTACGATGTGGGGTATAGGCGTTTCGTGTCACACCAATCCTGACGTTGGGTATTTGTGTTTCCATGCCACAAAAGATGTGAGGTATCTCCGTTTTCGTGGCATCGTATCTTAACATGGGTCTAGGTATTCTCACCTTATTCTATAATGACTTGTGAGATCGACGTTGATGTCAGATATATATTGAATATAGCGGCCATAATTGAATTTCCGGAAGCCCCATATCAGAATGTAATCTTGGGATTTGAACCTATAACCATGTCAAAATATTATACGCAATTGCTGCACTATTACCGCAATATCTTATTTCTGCGTAATTATGCCAAAGCACCGTAACATATTTCCGTTGGATATCAACATTATTGTGCAACACTTTTCATGCATTGGATTTCCGCATTATTGTACTACATCTACCGTTACCTTTGGTATATACATTTTTGTGCAAAAGCTTTCTTAGACTCCGGGTTTCGATGTTTTCTTCTATTAACTTACGAAACGTTTAATATCGTCAATTGTGTCTCAACAATCGTACCATGGGGTATTGTCTTTATTGTTCCATAACTCTCGATGTATTAGTGTTTTTGGCCACAAATACAATTACATGAAATGTTGTCGTTTTCATGCTAAGCCTACCATGTTGTGGGTATTTTGCGTTATCGTACCACTTTACCTGTGACTTTGGATATCGGAGTTTTTGTTCAACACCTTTTCTTTATGAGGATTTAGATAATTTTGCATCAATCGTAAAGTGAGATAACATCTTTATTGTGCCATAATCTAAATGCGAGTTAATCTGGGTTATTACGCTACACCTACCTTTACTTGGGGTTTCGACGTTTTCGTGTCAACCCGTTACTTGACCTGAGGATTCGGTGTTTTCGTGCATGACCGCGACGTTTGGAATCATCATTATTCGCCAAAACTACCGTGACTTTTATTATCGACGTTATTTAGCCACGCATAACTTGAATAATCGTTTATATGCCAAACCTATTATGACGTGCATTTTCTGTGTTATTGTGTCACAGCTACGGTTATTTCGGGTTTTGGCGATTTCGTACCACACCTTTATTTGACAATGAAGTTCGGTGTTTTTGTATCTCACCTGTCGTGACATTGGTTACAAGCGTTATCGTGCCATACCTACCTTGACATGAAGTTTCAGAGTTCACGCACAATACATCGTAGCGTAGAATACTTGTGGTTTTTTGTGTTACATCTTCATTTGACACGGAGTTTCGGTGTTTTTGTACCATACCTATCATAACATGGAGTCCAAGCGTAATCGTGTTCTAGTGCGCTAGTTCAAGACAGAACAAAATACACAAACGCACATCTGAAGCATACACAAACTTGTTCTTAGGTAAATCTAAAGAGATAAATAATCTTGTTCTCGTCGCAAATGACGTTGCACTACACCTCCTGGGACGTAGGTTTTCTGCCTTTAAGTGCTACACTATCCGTTACTTCGGGTATCAACGTCTTCATGATACATCTGCCATGACGTAAAGTTCTGACGTTTTTTGAGCTAAACCCACCATAAAGTGGGTTGTCTGCATTCAAGTTTAACACCTACCGCAGTACTTGAGGTATCTTGACGTTGTATTTCTGTGTTTTCTGCGTTGTATATTGTGACTCTTTTGTGACCTTGAGTGTCGGCGTTTTTGTGTTATACCTACTTCGACGTTTGGTATACTTGATAATGTGCGTCAACCATCGTGACATGGGGCATCAACATGTTTGTGTTACACATATAATTTCGCTAGTACCGGTGTATTTTGGCACATATACCTTAATGAAAAGTATCAGCGTTTCCATGTCAAACTTAAAATGACGCGTACAATTTGAATTAACGGGTTACACCTACCGCGACAGTTAAGTATCGAATTTAGAAATTTGCTCAAAAAAATTCTTTTGATGATTTTTATTTATATTTTACTAATGAGATAATTGAAATAATCCTAAATTAAGAATTGAAAAGTTCAGTATTTAACTTCACTCTCCTACAATGCTTCAACGACCAGTGAACACAACACCGGTTACGGATGAATGAGAAATTATCAAGCTTTCTTTTTCTCTCGGCAAAAATTTTAAAGATGTTTGAATTTTCGTTAAACTACATTTAAAATAAAAGAAAGATTCGGTATAGAAAAAGTCAAATAAAAAGAAAATACAACAATGTAGTGCTCACTGTTAATAGTGACGGACACTGACAATGTCAAGTGATGTAATTATAGTACTAACACATTACAACTCACATGCATCCTATTTTACAGCCAGAAAGTTTAGATGCGCTCAATAACAATTTTATTTTACCAAAAAAAAACGGTAAAAATGGTGACCCTTTTAAGTTAAAGCAATCAACAAAAAAGGAAAATAATTATGAAAATAAACCAATGTACAGTCATAAAGTTACTTTTTCTTTTTATGGTTTCTGGTTATACATCAATGTATTCATGTGAAAAGTATAGTGGCACTTTTATCGACATAAAACGTGACGTTATCATTCAAAAGAAAACTCGGAAGAGTTCAAGAATCCATTGCTGCAATTATCTTAAAATAATTTCTGTTAAGGTTGTGAAAAAATGATAAATATGTAGAAAAATACTTACAACCATAAATGACTTACCAAATATTTTTTCCATTTGCGTTAAAATATAATAACATAATTACATACGAAAATAATTCGAAAATATTTTACATCTTGATGAAGGCTTTGTAAATTAAGATGGTTGAAAGTAATGGCGATTTCTATTTTTTCTAACTACTTAACGCTTGACCTGAGAAACGAGACTGGACATAATGGCCATTTAGTGTTTATGCCACTTTTACATTTATTTATTATTGTAATGTAATACGTCTAATTAATGTTACAGGTGAATTTTTTTTCATGTAACAAAGCTGACACGTTATTGATTTATTATTAATTCTCTTTACGCGTTTTATGCCGCATATTATACTTGTTGCACGATTCCCAGATTAACGCCCCGTCTAAACAGTTTGATATATCTGATATTGCAGATATTTTGAATATACGTAGTAACGAGAATTAAAGGATTCGAACCTAAATAGTCTTACTTGGTGGGCAACAATGTTACAATTAGACCATCGAGCTTCCCGTGAAGAAATTACTTTTCTAATCAATATACAATGTAGCCCAAGTTTGGTATTTAAAGCCCGTTTTAAAAGATAGTATTATAATCGGCCAAGTACATGTACTATAAAATACTAAATACACTTTTTAAGATAAGAGTTGAAATTTTTGCTGAAAATAAGGAACAACAAAACAGTGAGCAGAATCTGAGAAGTATCACTTATAAATAGGTTGGTAGTGATTCTGGATCGGTTTCTTGACGGTACCATAAAGGCACAGTCACTTCATCCAATTAACTATGTAATTTTTAGACGCACAACAAGTTTGATACCCGAAAAAAATACGGTATGATATGTTATTCTGTAAAATGATTTCGCTACAACTGAATTTTTTTGTTTTCTTATCCTACGTTGTTGTCAACTATTCAGCAAAAAAGTGAGATTCGATTCGTTTTAAACCCTACTGTCGTTAAGGGGAAGGGGCAAATCGGTCCTGCCTCTATGTTTTGAATATAAATACATGTTTCGCAATATATATACAGATACAGGTCTTTCAGGTCTTTATTTACGATATATATATATATAAATAATATATATATATATATATATATATATATATATATATATATATATATATATATATATATATATATATATATATATATATATATATAGTAAATTAAGACCTGTCGAAAGTTAAACACTAAGCTAACGATTTAGTGCCGATTCGGCTGCTCAGCTCATTTCGACCGCTCGTTCGCTATATCTCGGCAGCTTCTCGGCATCAGCTATCCATCTCTAGTCAGCTTTTTTTACCATTTGACCGCTTTGCTACTCGGATCCTCGTTAACTGCTCGACCCCTCATTAGCTTTTCGGCTCCTCGGCAGCTTATCTGCGACTAGGCCATTTTGTTAGCCGATTCCTCGTTTGCTTATGCAGTTAAATGAAAAAAAATGTATATTTGTATTTTAGAAGTGAATAAACTGGAATAATTATTGCCGGATATTATAATGGAATTGTCGATACGACATTGTATTTAAGGGTAGTGACACCTGATCTTTACTGTGTATACTTACTAAAGCTTAAAGAAAATTTTATTCATAATATCAGCGACATTTAAAACCAGTAATATTTTAACCGTAAAACAGGTAGAACAGTTCTAACAAGAGCTCAAAAGGCAGATACCCCCTCCCAAAAATGAAATTTTGATTAACGGTTAAGGTTGAAATAGCGTATCTGGCGTCAGATGCTTTTTCCCATCTAGGCCTTTCTGTCACAGATTCAGCTATCCAACTACAAGATTTGGTGAAAATTTCAAGAACCCTAGAGGGGTAGAACAGTTTCTAACACGGGTACACACCTAAATCATGTAATGACAGTCAAAATTGTCCAATTTTGGTCATAACATTTAGTTACATGTACCCATATTTCAGTAGCTGTAAATATAGTACTATAGTTTTAACCAACTCAGACTTATTCTTTTGGAAACCTCAGAAGCTCTCACCTCGGCAAAATTGCATAGTGATATCTATTAAAAATTTTAATTGAGCAGGGTCTAAATAAAGACCCCTAAGTTTTTTTTTTTTTTTTTTTTTTTTTTTTTTTTTTTTTTTTTGACGCCCCGCATCCAGTCGTATCACAACTGAAGCACTGAAATCACTGTATGGCATTTAGTAAGTTGCATTAAACAAAATAAGTATATAATTGGAACAGTGTATCTTTCAAAGATCTTATTTATTAAGAAAGAAGTAATGCATAATGTCCAAAACAACCTCCTAAATACAGAAAAGTTTCATATATTAGCATGACTTTTGAAGCTTAGCTTCCTTACAAAGACCATTGCAAGAAAACATCAAAAGTTAACCATTTATTCCATATAAATATTATTTGGATATGTATATTAAAGTAATTGGTTAAAAGTTAAGGTCACTAAATTTGTACTAAATTGGTAAATAATTTAAATTAATTTAAGATTTTTGTAGCATTTATTTAGCGGTCATGATAGGGGTTCAAAGGTCAAGGTCACAAATTTTGCAGGAGACTGAAATAGTTAATTATCTTACTACAATATTTTTGAAAAGACGGGTATATTATATCCACTTTTAGAGAAGCCTAACGGGATAAGGTTATTGGATTGTCCGTTTATTAGCATAGTAGGTTATCGTGAATGTTTTTTTGAGTCGTCTAACTTTGTCTAACGTTGTTGATTTCCCTAGGCTAATCGATGATATCTCGAGGAATTCCTCTTCTTCAAGTTTATCACTACTTATCAATAAGCATAAAAGGTAGCTATTATTGAATAGATAAATCTTAGTTGCATAAATTGAAGATTTTTGTGATGGCACATAATATCGAAAGGAGCAAAACTGAAATTTTGATACAGATGGGAAAACGGGTAGGTTTGTTCATGTTGACACAGTTTCATGGAATTTGTAACGTTTAAACATATACATCGATTGCATTCCCAAAGATTATTCAGAAAAATACAATAAATAACAGAAGAAACTGTTAAAAACAACTCAAATTAAAGCTCGCATACATAAATTAGACCTTTTTTAAACTAGTGTTATGCAAACAGTTTTGCACTATTTAAATTTTCTCAATTTCACAAAATTCAACTGGTATTTGTGTTATATATTAAGCAAACATTTTGTGGCAATAATACAGAAAATTAAAATTTCACCTAGAAAGACCATTTTTATAGAAAAAGATGGTCAACTAACCTTGAACAACATTAAATGACATATGTTTTTCTATATCCACAAATAATTCGGTTTTTAAAACTGGGGTCCTGTAGAATTCATTTTTCAGAAATTTTTTAAATGTGTCAACCATGCTAAAAGTTCAAGTGGTTCTGGAATAGGAAGTGCATGGTGCGGCTCGAGTCCTTACGCCGTAAATATAATGCGATAGTCAATCAATTAAGCTAAATTGTTTAGCGAACCACATAACCTACGAGTAATATTTTCTATTTAGTCAGTTGTAATTGATCTTTAAATAATTATCAAATAAATCTGTTCGCCTTGGGTTTTTATAAAAAAAAAAACTGACATACAAAATCCTTAAAGTTTAAATAAGACTTTTTCGAATAACTCAAAATAGTCTTTCCTAATTCATAATAAATACAGACATGACCATTGTAGGGAAAAAAATTTTAAAGAAAGGTTCCGACTTCATTCGGAACATTTCGTCAGAAAAATTATTTACACCACGAGCATATGGTCGCATCTTGGAACGAAAAAATACCGGATAAACGATTACAAATAAAATTACAAGTTCAAAAATTTCATTATTCAGTAGGTGGTATCTGCCTTCTGAGCTCTTGTTAGAACTGTTCTATCCTCTAGGGTTCTTGAAATTTTCACAAAGACTTGTAGTTGGATAGCCGAATTTGTGACAAAAAGACCTAGATAGGGAAAAGCGTCTGACGCCCGATCTGTAATATCCCGTTTTTACGTTGAAAAAGTCTTGTGGTCTTTTAAACAGGTGGTCTTTTTAAAAAAGGTATTTTCTTCTTCTGAACTTTGTATTGATGTAATATTGTTTATTTCAATGAAAATGGGAATAAAATATTTTCTTCTGTGCAAAAAATAGAATTGCAGGGCTGGCAGTTTTTTGATAAGAATCGCTGGCTAGCTTCACACAAGTGGTTTACTTATGTGAATTTATATACAATGTAATTTAACCCGGTGCTCGGCTACCAGCTAACGAGGGATCAACTGCTCGACCATTCGTTAGTTTCTCGACCACGTGTTGGCTGCTCGACCGCAAGTTAGCTCAGTAGTGGCGGAATGAGCGTTCGAGGAACAAAATAAGCTGCCGAGCTGTTGAGAGCCTTAGCTGCCGAGAGGCCGAGAACATAGATAGTTCCTCAACCACTAGCTATCAATGGCTCGGTCTTTAGCAGCCGATGCTCGACTCCTATTCTTTGTGTGTATATATATATTTCTGAAAATTAAAACTGATCTTTTTTAATCCCTCAGTTTTACCGGAAATAGATATTGATTGTTGTTTGCTTCCGGGTCACGTCATTAATGCTTTATTCACTGCCTTTTTCGTTAATTTATAATTAAGCTTTCGCTATATCGCATTTTATCTAAATATTGATTTTTTCTTTAAATATTTTTTTCTGTTAAATGAGTTTTGATTAGAAAATGCTAGGTTTCAACTGTTTTAACCCCTGGTTTTAGTTTTGAGGGGGTAAAACGGGACTTTTCCCTACATCTTTTTGAATAGAAATACACGTATATACATGTTAAACTTTTAGACCTAATATTATTTATGATTTACTTGAAAAAAATTAAGTAAAACCGATCAATTCCAACTCTTCATCTAGACTGGAAGTTGCTACTGTATATTTCCGGTCACATGAATTGTCTTGTATGCTTGCTTCCAAAATATCTGATATGTTAGCTTTCTGTTACATTACATTTTATGTATATTATATACTGGACAAAAAAGTTAAGGATCACTTTTGTTTAGATATATATAATGTATATTAATTATAATGGCATCTAAATACATCAATATTATACTTGAATCTATTGCTATAAAAATTACAGTTGTTGGCACTAGCTCTTTACACATAAACGAATACATAAGAATGGGGTTCAAATGAAAGTGCTTTTGTAAGGTCAAAGGTGTAAGCCATTTTATTATTTATTATTATTTATTTTATTTATTTTATTTATTTTTAAATTTAATTCTATTTGTATTTTTTTTATTTTTATGCTTACATCTTAAAGAAAATGATACCTGCTTTTTTATACTTTTCGAAAATAATTGTTACTTTTTAAGTCTTTAGGTATCTCAATCTTTTTAAATACCTGACATTCAGAATAACTAAATAATTAAATTGATTTACTTTGCATTAATCTTAATTAAAATCAAGCCAGTTAAACACACCCAACCCATCTTCATTAAAAATCAAATCGATCGATAGGTAGATCTTTTTTTCCTATATCTTTGATTCCTTATTCTTCAACTGAAGAAAAATATTCTTCGAAACATTTTTTAATATGAAAAAAGTACCAAAGTTCAAAAGATATTGTCACCGGCGACAATATTTGCAGATATGTGAGGTACATTTTTTCGTCCATTGTACAGGCTATAAATGGCTTATCATGGTACATATTGTCACCGGCGTCAATATGTACCTTTGGACGACAATAAGTACAGTTAGTGTAGGTATATTATGACGCCAATTTTCACTGGAAAGTGTAAGTGTCAAAGTGACCTACTTTCATAGTTAATGCTTTAAAGTTCCAACAATTATTTACTTGTACAAAGTTTGAGAACTTAGGAGAAACTTCCAGGTTTTAAGCCTTTTTTATAAAAAAGGTATGACACGGTAATCTACTTTCATATTGAGTTTTTTTCAGCTCATACAATTTTACAACGTTTTTAAATATACATGTATCACCAAAAATCATGAAGCTAGTTAAAAAAAACTAGTCATACTGAAAAGTAGGTCACGATGACTTTCTTCCATTTTTCAAGTATTAAAGGTCAGAAAGTTATGCCCACATACTAAAACCGATAGGACAAAATCTTAGCGAAAGAATAATAATAATAATAATTATAATAATAATATTTATAATAAAAATAATAAATGTGAGTAAAATATATCCACAACTGCGTTCAATTTTTATAAGTAATTTTATTACAGGTAACAGTTTTTTAGAGAAAGTTTTGCTATAGAAGTCTATTTTTGATAGAGATGAGTCACAATAGCCGATCCGCCTATATAAGGATAGTATATAATCAAAGTACTGAAAGTACTGGAAAGCGGTTAGTTAGCCTGGTAGCTCTGAAAGTTGAGATAAATTTTGATTATCTCACTTTCAAAAAAGCCCTTGAGGTATTCAATTTCTCAAAAAATGTACAGCCCTTTAATGAGGTTTTGGTAGACCCTTAGCTTTTTGTAATTATGTACGTTACATTTGTAACAAAATGTATGATGTTGTAATCAGTTTTAGATCAGAAGTCATTTCACTAGACTGTTAACTGTGATTTTGGTAGTATGTAAATCCCCTTTACTCCATTTTTATTTCAGTTTTATTTCAAAATAAGGGATCAAATAGACGCATCTGATAGAAAATGACCAGTGAAAGTGTTCTGTTCTGGTCTGTTCCGTCATGCAAAGCATTTCTTAGCTGGATTTGGATTTATTTCATTTTGGAACTTTAGATTCATTAATTTTCAAATGTTTGGCTCATGTTTTTAATCTATCAAACTTTTAGGTCTTAGTGTCTCTGTTGAGGAATACATTTCAGAAATGTGCACATCTGGCACATCAAAATTTAACTGGTATTTGTTTTATATATTTGATACAAAATAAAATCCACTTTAAGACATTTTGTAAGTTGCAATAAACAAAATGAATATTTATTGAAACTGTGTAACAAAATATCTTTCAACAAAAAATCTTATTCAGTAATTATGAAGTAATGTCTTATATCCAAACTAACCAGGAAGACCAACATCTTATTTCTTATCACTCATGACCTTTGATCTGGTCTAATTACAGAGAGTGATGCAAAAACATCAAAAGGTTATCTTCCATGTCAAAATCTTTAAACTTAGTCATGATATAGCATTTTAAAGTTCAGATCAAAATGCCACGACCTTGACATTTGGTTTTTGCTTCCGTCAGAAAAAATGTCTTAATACATCAAAAAGTAATGCCTGCATGGCAATTTTCCAAATTAAAAAAGGTCAATCATGAGAATTTAACTTAAGGAGAGAGCACTGATTGTTGACACATCGACATCATGTGAATAATAGTCGGGTACTTGTATAAAGCAGACTGACTCTTTGAGCTAGCATGTGAAAATCACTAAGTATGGCAAACAATAAAACATGCTTGCACATCTCACATACACAAACTTGTACTTTAATTTTTCCTAAGAAACTAATAAACTTCCTCATGTCTTGACTGGCTGGAAAATTGCTTATGTAAGATTAAACAGCAATAAAACTAACCAAACCTCGCATTTAATGCATTAGATTATTTGCGTGAACTCAATTTCTTCAGTGAAGGCTTAAAACTTGTTGAATAGAGCCAAATTACATTACATGCCACTCAAGAAAGGAACAAATTGGAAAAATGTTTTTATGAAATAAATCTGTATATGAGTACACACAATGTAACTCCATAGTGAGATTGTTACAATGAGTTGTTCCTGCATTTGAAATAAAAATTATGGCGTTCATTGGTTGTTATCAGACTAAAATAAAATATTCTGAAAGTTAATCTAAACAAGTTGATATAAGTAATTTGAAAAACTAATGCTGCATGTTTGTCTCTATAATTATTCATCCTAGTTTGTAAAAAGGTGAAAATGATGCAGTCTGTTGTATAAGTAGCCAATATTCATTAGTTTTCTTATATTATATGCCTACTTTGGTTCTATTCAGGGTATACTGGAGTAGAGTGAAGAGGGCAAAAGGTGTTTTAGACCCCGTCAAGATACTGATTCTTTCACATAAATAGCAAGATATTCTGTCCTAAGCTGATTGAGTAAACTAGAGTGCCTGGAGATAGACGGAGGTTTCAACAAGCAATTGTAAAACTTTCTCATCCTAGGTTCTGTCACTGTGGGACTCAAACCTACTCAGTAAGATGTACTTTGATCTGTGAGCATGTAATTCAATTTCATCTAATGAGGTTTAACGTCCCAATCAAGAATATTTTACTTATATCGAGACCTCACCAACTGTAGATGAAGTGACAGAAATGTTTTCCTTTGCAGTGTGGTTAGGGCAATGTGCAGGGATGGTTTTGTAGGATGCCATGCCTGTCATGACACTGGACTTCAGTTTTTTAAGGTCTACTCTCTGAAAAACCCCATGACTTGCATTACTGAATGCGGAGTACTTGGCAAAAACGGTCACTACCAGTTTTCAAGTCTAGGTCAGACCCGGTCTGGCTTCGAACCCCGACCTCCCTAAAACAAAGCGAGCACTCTACCAACTGAGCAAACCTAATAATGTAGGCATGTGACTTAGACCACTTGTCCACCTAGGCCCCAATGTTAGGGTACTTTAATAATATGAAAAGAAATTTCTGGAGAAAATTTTCATTTACAGCGACATGAAAAACAAGTGGACCATGAAGGCCTTGGACGCTCACCTGAAAATGATGTACACTCAGCTTGATTTTAGTTAACTGGACCTTTTCAATAATTTGACCTAGTGACCTCAACATTACCCTTAAACATCCTTAAGCTAGCTTTTGTCAAGAGGATCATTCTGAGAAAGCCTGATAAGATTTGGATAAAATTAGGGGCCCAGGATTGTTAACAAGGTTTTTCTATAATTTCTCTCAGTGACCTACTTATTGACCCAACATGATGCATATACAATCTTAAGCTAGCTTTTGTCAAGAGCATCATCCTGAGCAAGGTTGATGAAGATAAGGCTAAAATTGGGGCCTCAGAAGTGTTAACAAGGTTTTTCTATAATTTGACCTTGTAACCTATTTATTGAACCGATATGGCCCATATACAAAATTGAGCTAGCTTTTGTCAAGAAGATCATTCTGAGCAAGTTTGATAAAGATTGGACTAAATTTGTGGCCTCTGGAGTGTTAACAAGCAAAAGTTGACGCACGACACACAAAGGACGACACACGACGGACAATGACCCATCACAATAGCTCACTTGAGCACTATGTGCTCAGGTGAGCTAAAATGTTGCCAATAAAAACAAGTTCCAATTCATGTTAATGCTTTTGGTTCATTATCTTAATCTTTATATTGTTACAAAAGGAAATATATTTATTAAGGACATATGGTCATTGGATATAAAAGAATCTATTTAAAAATGAAGTTAAACAGACCACAATATGTTTGAAAAGATATCACTTGTGTGTTAAAAAAAAGTACAATTTGTCTTTTAGCAGAATTTACTTGCAAGTATACAAAATCCTTGCTTTGATAATCATGGGCATTCTCAGTTATCAATCCATTCCATTGTCACTTTGACTCTTGTCAAAAGATGATTATTCTGTAACCAATTTCAAGTGTTGTATCTTGTCTGGTTCAAAGGTGTCGAATTTTACAAATAAGGATGCATTCTGGTTGATGGTATCATGTTCAGATCTACTGTGATTTTTCAAATAAATTTTGAACGGCCTTAGTAGCATGATGTCTGTCTTTATTTGCTTGATGCTCCTTCAGTCTGTTATTTCTGAAAAGATAAAAAACAAACAAAAACTTTTTAAATAATAAATTTTTTTTTAAAATAAGATAAAAAATAAATCATACTTAACATTCCTGAGAATATATTGAATTACACATTTACTTGAAAAAGGATCTCAAGATCTTTATGTATAACTCGATGAAGCAAAAACAAATTTAAAAAATTTAAATACACGTTTACTTGAAAAAGGATCTCGAGACCTATGGGTATAACTGGATGAAGCAAAAACAAATTGCCAGGTCAATCTTAGTGTTACTGGTATAAAGTTGTGCAAGTTGCAATATATTTTACTTAAATTGAGATTTCTCAAGCTTAGTATAATCAGACATGTTTTACACACAGTTCATCTGTCTGTAAAAATAAAACTTCTGAAAAAGTGTATAATTCTTTGATAAAACGTATTTACAATCTCACAGTCCAATGTTCATTGTATACTTAAGCTTTCCATAACATAATTTGTGATTATCCAGATTAACTGAGAAATTTTGCAATTTTGCAATGATGGCAAATTGACTAAGTCTATTAACTTCACATTTTTCCATGTAAAGCATTAGTGTATGTCATGACATTTTTTATTCATAAAACCTGTTTACTAGGCATAGAAAGGCAATTCAAAAATATGACCTGTGACTGACCTGGATTAAGGCCAGAACTAATAATGTTCTGTTTCATTGTTGTTCTACCATAAGTCCATGGTCTGTATTTAAACTTTATTCTACATAAGAATGATGGAAAGAGCACTCCAATCCAAGTAGTTGTTACAAATTATTGTTTATACCTGTCAAAGTCTTTATTAGCCTTTTTCATTTCTTCTGTGACTTTCTTGGTGTTAAGTTGTTTTACTTTAACAGTATGAGCCCAGTCTGGATTTGATCAGTCATACAGTTAAGATGGTTTACCTGAATAATATTTATATTAATAAAAATAATAATAATAATAATAATAATAATAAATTCTTTTCCTGGTAAACTGACATTACAGTTTACACAAAGATCAAACATCAATTACCGGTAAGGGGCCCCAGTGGCTAAGTGTTCTAAAGCACACGCTTACGGATCACAGTGCCTCGGACAGATCCTAGTGTGGAAAGTTTGTCAGTTTGCTTGACAAAGGTCAGTGGTTTTCTTTGTGCACTCCGGTTTCCTCGACCATCCCGGAACTGACTGACCATCTCGAAATAAGTTTAAGAATTTTGACTGGGCGTAAAACACCATTACTTTACTTCTCTCTCTCTCTCTCTCTCTCTCTCTCTCTCTCTCTCTCTCTCTCTCTCTCTCTCTCTCAATTACATCTCTCAATTACAGGAAACATGTAGAACAGTGAAACTGCCAACAGTTTTCAGATAAAAGGTAGAGTTGCTAACTCCAGTCGTATGGGGCGAATAAAAACAGTGCATTTTAGAACTAGAGATACTTAGTAATTTCCATAGAAGGTTTTCAAAATCGGTACTGTCATTATAGGCGTTTTCAGTTAAATTTTGGCAGTGCTGAATGCAGAAAAACAGAAAACAATATTCAAATAAATACTAGTACAGTTTATCAGTTAATTAATAGCATACTACCGGTGATGAAATGATCTGATCGTCTTTTGGAATCCAGTGATGTGTCATTTCTGCGATTGATGTCGACAAGCCAACCACAGTAGTTTCTTTCTTCGTTTAACTATTTTGTATCTTCGCTGTCTGATTATATAACTTGAAATTTTAAATAACCTCAACTTAGATTACAACAACTTACTTATTTAGGTCGGAGTTCTCGATGAAAACATTAGATGCTGCTGTGTCATAATCCATATTACACGGGAAGCATGAACACTGGTGGTCTGTTAGGTCATCGTCGAGACACTTAGTAAACATAACCCTCCTTGTACTACGTGAACATTTCATTAAAATGCGTTTTGTGAATGAAAGTACACGCCATATTGTTTATCGCATTGCTAGTTGAAGGTATAAGGCATGGCGGGAATAGGCGTGGCATAGTAGGTCAAAGGTCTAAGGTTACCGCTAGAAGCCGCTTTGACCTATCACTTCCTGTAAGAAACGATGCCAATAAGCGTTTAGCGTATACGCTAACCGCTTAAAACAAGTTAATACATTTAGAAACCTCTATACTTAACATTGTCTCGAGGCTAAATACAAATTAATCTCTGCATAATATATTGTTAATACTTAGGGTTTCTACTTACATATGAAAGGATTTTGAGCAGTGAGGCTGTTGAAAAATGACGGAATTAAGGCTAATGAGCAAAGAATACTGAATGTAAAAAAATGAGTCATTGTTTATTTTCTCACTATTATTACCGGTCATTGTAAAGTAAATTTTACATGGTTTATGTTTGTGAACTAATGCAGCGCCTTCATTCGAGTGATTGCAGTTTCGTGTTTAACATGTTTTGTATGCGTAAAATTGTATACGAAACGCACTGGTATTACCAGTGGCCTTGTAATAGATCGTGACGTTATTACTGGACGACATGTATTGGAACTTGTGTAGCGGATCGGGCTTGATAGGTGGCCGGGTAGCTCAGTCGGTAGGGCATCCCGCTAGTATTGGGAGTCCCAGGTTCGAGTGACGGTTTTGCCGTTGCATTTTTTTTTTCTGTAGTACACTGGTTTTTATAATATGTGATTTAAAAAGGAAATATATATATAAACACATTGCTTTTAAATGAGAAAAATATTGTTAAAAAGAAAGAAAAATACCATAAAATGTTTTAAAACGAATAAAAAAGGGGCAACATATAAGATTCAAACCCGGGACTGTGAGGTTTAAATTTCTACGTCTTATCACAAAGCTAGCGTAGACGACGTGAATATCGTACTCTAGTTTATATAGTATGTATACTGTTTGAGGCGATAAAGGGTAAGTGCATTTTATCTATATCCCCTAAATTCAATACCAGCGCAACCCTGTCATAAACCACAATATATAACAGGAGATAAAATATAGAATTTTTGGTAATTCAAATATCTTTGATTGAGAGGAATGCGCTTTATGTATATTAATTGAAAATCACGGTTATTGCTATCCAAATTTTAATTTTGTATAAAAGTAAACGAAATGCAGTATATATGCTTTAACACATAATATTATGTTTTTGAAAATTTTAATATCCTTTTTGATCGTTACATGTATAAATATTATTGCAACAAATTTCAAATTTTGAATTATATAGCCAGATGCCTTGGCTTATCGAGAATCATCCTTTTTTCTAGCTATTTTTTAAATAAAAAAAAATTGATTTTGTTGTTCATTTTTTCTATTTTTATACCCTTTTTATACATTTCCATGCATTTAACAGGACGATTACCGATTTGAGTTTTAAGCAAGTGTTCCGGCCCTCCAGAGTTTGAGTTTCTTGTTGATTGCTAAGCTAGTAATAGTTCCAGAATGAGAAGTAACTAAAGTTACTGTTTCCAGAACTGTGAGCTTCCAATTCTGGGAGAGTGTGGCTTCAGGTTGCTAGAGAGTTGGTTTGTTATTAAAAGATTATCCCTTACCCCAGAACTGTGAGATTCCGAAGATTTTTTCCAGTCCCGAGATTATTTTGAATAATCCCTATGTTATGTGTGTCCTGTCTGTCAAGTTATTAAGTGAAGTAACTCACAATCATTAGTGGTTTGTAGGTAGTCGAGTGACTACAGGCTAGTTTTGAGCTTATATGAGTGTTTAACACTGAAGTCCGTAACTGATGCGAGCCCCTATAAAATGCCCCGCCCACACCCCCACCACGTCGTCTAGATACTATGAGAGCGTTGTAGGAAATGTTATTGATATATAATTTTAAATGTCCTGTAATGTGATATAGATTTCTGTAACTATAGAACTTCAATTGCTCAAATGTACGGACACTATCGTTTTTCCGTAACCACTTAAACTGAAGTGAAATACTCTTAACTGAGATCTTACACAATAACTCAACTTCACTTATTTTTTATTTAATAATCTCAAAAATTTAAAGCCTAATTCAAATTATGTCTCGAATAACAACAATTTACAGTAGTATTTTCAGTTTTAAGGCAGTTTAAACTAGTCTAATAATAATAGTTAAAAATAGAATATTGTCTTGTCAATGTGATCCAAAAGCTGCATGTGACAATTCAAAATGTCATTAAGATTAAATATCGTAAAACCATGCCACACTCGCGAAAATCTTCTAGTACCAATGTTTAAAAAGTTGACGCAAAAATATTTTGGATAATATGATAATGATATCAATTTTAGGCTCATCGCAGACTTAGGATTCTTCTTCTTCTTCCTTCTTCCGTTCCGATTTAGATGATTGATAATCGTAATATGGATAATCGAATGCAGAGGAACCAAATTTGGCAGAGACCTGTGTTGTTGGTGGATCGTAATATCCGTAGGATGGATCCGGCGAATTTTTGCCCAGACCGTTTGTTGGTTTGATCTCGTACCATTGATACTGACCATTTCTATCTATATACCAATATCCGTTTCTTTTTGTGGCAGTTTCTTGTTGTTTGCGATTGTTATTAGGTTTTGCCAATGTCGAGATTTGTAAACTTTGTCTACTTTTTGCGATTAATGTTGACGCTTTTTGTGTCATTTGCTGATCTTTTGTTTGTTTTGATTTCGTTGACGCATGTTTTTGTGAAGATGCTTGTTTTGAGTTTTTATCTGTAAGGATATTTGATGTTATTTTTGGTCCAGACTGTAAATGTGTTGTTACGTTTTTATTCTGTGCATAAGCAGATCCAAATGGTGTTTGTCCATTTCGGGACAATATCTTTGATTTTGAATTTTTAACAATAGGCTGGCTTTTTAAACTCTGACCTGTTGAACCACTTTGATGAGTTTGAGATGGCATTGGACTAGAGTCAAACGTTCTTATTGACATTGGATCTGTAAATCGTCGTGCATTAAAAGATCTTTGTTGTGTTTGAGACGACACGAGTTTAGAAACAGACATTGTCATAGGTTTTTGACTTTCTATGTTACCATTTTTGAAAAATTTCTGTGACTTTGCTGATTCCTGCCCTTGTTGCGTAGTAACGTATAACGACGGGAACTTTACGTTACTTACAGATGCTTTGTTTAGATTATTATTTGCTCTAGATAATTTTCTTCGTTGAATAGTTTTTACATTAACATTGCTCCGAACTGGTTTGATCAAAACGTTTTTCTGACCTGCATTATTATAATGTTTTGTTACGCTATTCTGAATTCTATTTCCTATTTGAGAAGGTAATGTGTCATGTCTTAAAATTGCGCCATTTTTTGACGCACCTTTTTTATGACTTCCTTGTCTGCTTCTGGCTAAACTTTCTGTCTTTTTACTAGCTTGAGCTCTTACATTACCGTCAAGGATCTGTTGCTGACTAGCTTGCAACCCCTTTATACCTCCGACTGATGTTTTTTTAAAATCACCAGTCTTATATCGTAATGTTCTTTCAGCCATATTACCGCTTTGTTGACCTTCACCAAGAGCTGAAAAAGGTGAAAATAAACGTTTATTATAAATATCTTTAGGGTCATTAGTTTTCCCATGTTCCACTTTGTTAGTTTGATAATTAGTAACTTTTTTGTTGTCATTATTATCCTTTTTGTTATCGTTTCTTGTAGTTAGTTGCCCCTTTACTCTATCTTTGTTGGTTATTTCGTTGTTGTTATTTTTTGTTAACACGCTGATGCTCTTTCCTGGAATGTTAATTTTATTACTAGTGCTACTGAGAACGTTAGTTATAACAAATTTATCTCTTCTGTTAATTGAGTCAGGCAAAGATGATTTATTCCCATCACTTGAAAAAGACTCTAGATTGTTATTAATTTTAGTTTCAACCCTATTCTTTGTTAGTCTGCTTTGATCTTTGTTACTGTCCGTCGTTTTTCTGTTATTTTTTACAGTTCTTTGTAAAACTGGTTTATTTGGTATTTTTGCTGCAGTTAATACCTGTTTGTTAGTTTTTCTGCTACTGAAACTTGGCCTTATACTATTGATATACACATCGTTTTCTTTTCTTGTTTGTACTGCATTCGATTTAGTTTTATACGAAAATTTATTTAGATTCATTTTCGACATCACTGGTTTTGATGGGATATTTTTAATGTTAGTATATCTATTCACTTTACTCTCTTGATCGGGCTGACTCGATATGACCCCTTTCAATTTTAAACCATCAATTTCAGCTTTGCTAGACAAAACCGCTTTGTTTACGCTTTTTCCGTTTTCAGCATTTTGTTTTTCAGTTGATTTTGGCTTGTTATTTTTTAAATTCATTTTAACAACTGGGATTTTGTTTTGTTTAACTTTATCTACTTTGGCTCCGTTGGTTTTAAATTTTGAAGGTTTGTCTGTCTTAATTTTTGTCCTGCCAGATAAGGATATGTTTTTCGTTTTTCCGTTGACTAACTGTGAACTCTTTCCTTTTAACTGAGATTGTAGTGTTTTAACCTTTGTCAACGTATCTTTTAATCTTTTCTCAATGTTCCCCATACTATTTTTAAAATTGCCATTCTTTTTAGATTTTATTATTGACTGTTTTAAAGCCTTAATTTTATCAGTTGCTTCAATTATTTGTTTTCTAAGGTTTTTACCTTTATTTGCACTTAAATATTTTGTTGAATTTGCCGAAAGATTCCCATATTCACTTATATTACTATGTACATTCTCATTATCGATTTTAGTTTTATTTACGTCATTTTTTTTAATGTTAAAATCAGAAGCCTTGACTTTCACAGTATACAAACTTCTAAACCTCTTTCTAGATTCTACAACGCTAAGTAAGTTTGACTTTTTCCTATTTTCTAAAGCAGTTTTATTTGATCCTGCACCCTTTGCGCTTGAACGGTCCATCGCTTCTCCATTTCCACCCATATTATTAATTGAATTTGAATTTGAATTTAATAGTTTCCATCTTTCTTTTCCGGGGTCGTTATAATTTGATGTGGGTGATTCCCCTGTATTAACAGTTTTTTCGGTCTTCATATATTTTGCATTCTTTTTTGTCGGAGCAACTGAGAGAGTATTGTAAGAAACATCATTTGATAATATTGTCTTTGTTAAATTCACAGAATAAAACGTGCTTGATTGTGGTATGATTTTAGCTTTTGGAGATAATTCGTTTTTCGACTCTTTTTCACCATTACTTTTGACGGGAGGCTTAAAATTAACTTGCACCGACTTGCCCTGTGAATCAACACCCATACTAGTATTGTTCGCAATAATATTTTCTCTTCTCATTGAGTTTAACTTAATAAAAATACGTTTGTTTTGTTCAGGGGTAAGGTTCATTCCGGGGAATGAGTTATGCAAGTTCCATATTTCAATATGTCCTGGTCTTGCACTTGCACTAATCTTAGCATTTAAACCGACCTGTAATCTCTTAAAGTTAGAAAATGATTTTCCTCGGTTAGTAGTATTAGTGTTGTGAGCGTTTTCGACGCTTTTATTATTACCTTGTGCGTTTTTTGAAACAGACTGTGGAGATACCTGTAGTCTAGAAGATTTTTCTTGTTGAAGTGCATTTGATATCGGGAATTGTGAGTTATTGGCTGTTTTCGATCTGAAACTGGCTTTAAATGCAGCATAGTTCGGACGTTGTTCACCACCTCCTCTAATTTGTTTTAAAACTGAAAATGAGTAGACTGGTCTGCCTCCTGGGGAAAGTTGTCCCTTAGCTTTATCGGCATCATTACTTCTTGAAACATTTGAGTTTCTAACAGAGGATGAAGGTATTTGAGGATGTAGTCTGTGTTCATTTTTTGACGAAGGCTGTTTGACAGGATTACCAATAACACTGACAAAAAATATTACAACCAAAATAAATATAAATGCGTCGTTCATTATTGCAGTAAATACCTAAAAGTATAAAAACACAACAGATTTAACATTATTCGTAAGTTTCTTTCAGAAAACAACGTATTCATATCGTGTTTCGACTTCACTATTTTATAATTGAAATAATGCTGCGAAAAAAATTTGATAAATAAGTTAAAGATGACAACAATATAAGGATTTTTATGTAAAGTTAGAAATTAAGAAGAAACAGATACAAAAAGAGTAAAACGATTCATGTTTCTTGTGCCAAATATTTTTGTTATAGCCAGAGCCACTAACTTTTTAGACAATATAATAATTAATAAATTTTAGACCGCTTATCACAAAAGTGCCTACTTTTGACAATGGAAAAAATTGTAGTGATTGTATTTTATATGACACTTAAACTTATTTTACATCCAAAATCTTTGTATATAATATCAAACAAATATGCCAACAATGTAATATAAATTTTATTTTACAAGAGCAAGGTGCGTTTTCTGGTGTCCCCTTCCCTTTAACATATATTGCATAAAATTTAAAAATAAATAATATTTGTTCTTCCCACTACGTTATTTTCTTAAAACATATAACATTGATAATAAATATGTCTTTTATTATTAAACAGTAGAAGCAACGTATCTATAATCAGTCAATAATTTGTCATATCTGACCAGGTCGCTTTTACGTCTATAACATAGATATAATAAAAGGTCTACATATAGCTTGTTATTTATTTGTCAAAAATAGTTTGTTTACAAACAAACGGGACAGGTGTTTTGAATCCTTGTGTTAAAGGAACAATCAAGAACTTACAACACAGAATGCTGATGACCAGAGTAGAGGGCTTGATTGCCAAGTGATTGAGTTTTAATTCTTCAACAACAAGGTTTCCATCTTGAACCCACTTTGTCAAAGATCTGATATAAGTAATGACTGGGTAGTATTAAAAATATGACTAATATGAATAGTCATCATTTTCAAATTTCTTGTTTGCAATTTTGAAAAAGTTTCAATGTAAATGATTACGCAGACATGTAGAATAATCTCAACAAAATAAATATTTTTAAAAGTAAACAATAATTTTTCGATACTTATTGTTACTTCTGTAAATGCATTTTATGTTAGACTACTCTAGGTTAATTTTTCATTATATCTACCATAAAAATGTAAAGTTTAGAAAAGTTTAAAATCTAATCAGAAATGAAATGATTAACACCACTAAAGCCAAAATAACTGGATGAACGATTTTTCTGAAATTTCTATACTTGTGAAACCAGATGCGATCTATCAATTATGCTATGTCCTATTTTCGGCAAAATATCAAACATACTGAAACCTTCATTCAAACACGCCAAAAATGGGACTTTTATATCAAAATTTGTTCATAAACAGCTTGTGTTCAAAAATCGTTTTAGCTATGATCTTGAAAGTGGTGCGCATGAAACTTTAGGATATTCCTAAAACAAAACAGTATTTTTATAAAATCTTTTCTAAATTATAAAATACAACTAAAAACATGCCTTAAGTTAACTCTTTTCTGTTTTAAACAATTTTGCCAAAATTAAAGTGCGGTTATCAGCGATTGATATTCACTTGCCTCCACTAAGGCCACATAGAAGACCTGCGGGAATATCCAAATATGATATGTAAGACGGCATTAATATGTTGTCAAAAATCCCATTTTAAAAAAAGTGGAATAATGTGGTTTTAACCAGAATTAAAATACAGCTTGATTAAAAGACGTTGTAATTAGTTCGTTATCGCTAAGTATTGAATTAAAATTTAAAAATTTTACATGAAAAATGTGCATAGTGCTACAAATACATGTACATATTGGTTTTAGGTTCCAATAGTAATTTTCAGTCTTAGCAAATATTGATTAATAAAAATTATATTTCAAAATAAAGTAAAACAATAAATTGTATATAAATTGAAATAAATAAATTAACAAATAAATTATTAATAATTAAATAAACAAATATATACAAACGAGTATTACTAACGTATGCAACACTTTACCTCAAAATGTATCAAAACGAATTTAGAAATAACTAAAGTGCAGACTGCATCCTCACACGAAAAGAAAATGTTTAAAACAAGTTAGTCACTTTATAACGTTTTAAGCATTCGTCAAAAGAACAAGTGATTGATTTTACGGCGCAGAGCGGATGAGAAACAAAAAGCTAAGTGCGTAACAATCTCAATTGTGAAAAAGGTATACAGTAATCATGTTTTACATAACTTTTATTGCTATATAACATTTATTATATTGGGAATGTATATCAAACAACACTTAAAAAGCATGAACAATTACTGCTAATTGAGGCCAATGCGGAAACATATAACAGCGGTCAACGGAAAAATATCGTGGGCTTATAAAATTAGGGGACACAAAATTGCTTTTATTGGTATGAGATCATGGACATTTTAGGACTGTTTTTATTGTGTACTCGTATTCGTAATTTTCCTGTCATTAAGCTATTTATAGAACGTTCAGTCACCTTTTGTATAAAACTTGACAGTAATATATTGTCCTTATTTGTATTGTACTTGATTTAACATATTAGCATTCGGAGCAGTCACATGGTACAAAGCCGAAATGATTGCTAAAAAATTGCAACACTTGATTCAGAAAATCTAAATAATGAAAATAGATATTAACCGAAATATTTTCTAAAACCCCAAAACTATGTTAAAGATATATAATAACCATCGCACAGTATTATTTTTTTCGTTTATTCCAAATAACGATTTCTTTCCAAGTTTATATTTGTGTATTGTTTTTTTTTTGCTTTGTGACCATTGTGTTCATTTGTAAACAATTACAGCTAACTACAAAACCAATGAAAGAGATGATATTTATACTTAAATAAATCGATTAGGTGGAACATAAAAAGAACCTTTATAAATGTGAGTGTAGGTCAAAGTTATTTAACGGGGAAAATGAATTGATGTAAATGAAAGTAATCCCAGTGCAATTAACGAAGACAAATTAAATTGCTGATTTCTTATAAAACATGCAAAATAATGCATTATATGTCGAAAAAATATATACTTTTCATGCGTGGAATGAATGGAATGAAAAAAAGAACAATATTAGATTTTTTAAAGAATGTAGACACACAAATAAATGAATAAATAACATGCACGAGAACGATGGAATATTACCTAAACTTTATACAACATAAAATATATTTTTGAATACGGATAAATAATTTAAAATAAAAAACATACCTGATTAAACTAATTAATGCATATGTACGAAGATTTGAGTAATTAACTTGATGGCTAGCCCTTGTTTTGTGACTTTTTTTCTCTATATATATCATACAGAAATGATGACCATATGATGTTTGCAAATAAATAAAAACGTTTAGGTTATAAACCTGTCATTTCGGGTCATTTATTCAATGTTACCAACCTCAGTTTATTTCTCAAAACAGTTGTAATGCAATAAAATTTGAAAGGTTTGGATACCTGATATATCAAGTCATTTATACTGTTTATTGCTTAATATTATGTATAACACTTGGAATGTTTTGACATCATTTTAATGAGGCTATGTATTCACGTTCGTAAATGAACTTTAAAAGGTTTGTAAAACATTTTATTATGTTGTCTTCACGCGCTTAGTAATGGGTTTTATCTTTGTAAATAACATTATACAACTCCAGTAATTATTATAAATACCGGGTACGTTACCGGTGCAAGTGTTTAAGCATAGTGTGCACACGATAGGCATTCCCCGATAACTGTTCCACCTTAAACAACCCTTATTGCAAAATGCAATCGGCATATAACTGTTAAAAATTTTACATCTTCGAATGTAGCTTGTGGCTGTAAGTGAAATATACTTGACTGGGAAGTTAAATCACATAATTTTTTATTCACACTGAAATAACTATACAAATAACAGAAAACCTTCGGCGGTGTATAGAGAACAATTATAAAGAAGAAATCGATTCGTTCGAACCATTCGAATAGTCCGTTTTAGAAACGTTTAGTTTTATTTCTACGAACCGTTTAGTTAACTTGGTTAGGTTATTACGGCAGAAAAAGAGATTATGAAAAATCGCTAAATTCGAATTAGTAAATCCTTTTTCTTCGCACCCATCCACGCTCCTGTACCTGCGTACAGTAAAGACCTGTCGAAAGTTAAACACTAAGCTAACGAATCGGTGCTGAATCGACAAGAATCCAGGAACTGAATGTATGGTATTAAAAAACAATATGACTTTTAAAATCATAATTGGAGTTAAACATAATTACTCCACTCCACAATCCCAAAAGTTGACCATCTTTATATTAGTAAATGTATTTTGATTGTTGCATAAAACATCATTACTCCACTTCCAAAACCCTGAACTGTTTCTCTATTAGTTGGGAAAATCTTTAATAGGCATTTAAAACATTTAGTAAAATCTTTTTTTCTTGATATGGATAAAAATAATCGTAGTATTTAAAAAATTGTGTTTGAAATATCGCAGTAATAATTTAAAAAAATACAGAAATAATAGTGCATGAAAGGATTACCTGTAATGAGCATTTGAAAGGTTAAAGACGAAAACAGACAAATGACAATTGTTTAGATAAATGTACAAACAGAATAGAAGCCACCTACATTAAAATCTAGACCAATTTTAGAGAAAATTGCTGCAAACCTCCTGAAAAATTTCAATACATTTTTTATTTTTTCCAATTGCAATTGATATAAAATATTATTGGTATGAAAATTCAATGAATTTTTAATTTGATCCAAAAAGCTTCCGAATTACTGGATTAACATCATTTAGACTAATATGTGTGTCTGAGTAATCGCTACTAGTTTTAAAGTGCCCTCAAAATGAAGATGTACCAAAACATATGCAAAATTGCAATATTAGCACGAGAGGTTACTGGTTAAATTTTGAAGTTAAGATTAATATGATTCCGAACCACTAAAGGTGGGGAATCATTGAGATTGTTCTGTGTCTTCTTCTTTATAAGTCTTTCAATTTACTAATTAGAAGACTTGTTGCTTTTCTTAGGTTTCCGGTTTATTATTATTATTATTATTATTATTATTATTATTATTATTGTTGTTGTTGTTGTTGTTGTTGTTGTTGTTTTTGTTGTTGTTGTTGTCTGGTCACTTTTTGTCCGCAGAACTTCTCCAAGATACACCATTCAATCTAATTTAAATTATGACGGTACATATTGTCTCCCCTGTACATATTGTCGCATGCACTGACTGTACATATTGTCGCCAGCAAATTCATTGGTACTTTTATTACATTTTTAAAAGAAACCGATGCCCCGTGTCACGGCAGTCGTGACACATTAAAGAACCCTCCCTGCACATTGCCCCAAGCGCACTGCAAAGGTAAAAATTTCTGGCACTTCACCTATAGCTGGTGACGTCTTGGTATAAGTGAAATATTCTTGACTGGGACGTTAAACACCATTAAATCAAATGAAGTCAAATTATTAACACAAATAATATTTCGAAAAATGTTTTTGACATAGATGTCATTGAAATATGAATGTTTCAATTAGATTATATGTAGTCCTTGAGTAAAACTAGCAGCATTTTATTGCTCTCTCTCTCTCTCTCTCTCTCTCTCTCTCTCTCTCTCTATCTCTCTGTCTCTCTCTCTCTCGCTCTCTCTCGTCAGAGCTTAAGCAAAGGAGAAAACAACTTTTTTAGTATTTTTATTAAATCTATCAATAAATAATATTATTAAAATACAATTTGACAAACCATTCTACTAAAATCTATTGTCATATTAATATCCTTATAATGATCTTAAATCGTACCCTTCAACTAAAATACATTTTATCTTTGTACGCTTCAAATAAATGTATGCAATTCTTTAAATATAAGTGTCATGTGCTGATTTTGAATTTCTATTAAAATAATGCATTCAAAATCATGTGCTTAGAAATTCAAAATCAGCACATGACATAAGCATTAATAAATGCAATAACACGGTGTGCCGATGGTCGAGTGGTTAAGGACATCTATGCCTTCATCACTGCGCCTCATTTGCGTACCGTTGGATGATAGTTTTCTCCGCGCTTTTCAGTTTTCCTCCATCAAAGACCAAAGGACATGACTTTATGTAAAACACCATTATCCACTCCACTCTCGTGGTTTCAGATTAGTCTAAATTAAAAGCTCGTCTACAGATTACAGTACCTCTCACCGCCTAGGCTCGAATCATTTTTACCTTTGCAGCTTGAATTCTGCACTCGCATATGCCTTATTTTCAGCTTTCATTAGCTGTTAATCATTCATATAACATTAAAGGATATCTTGGTAAAAAAGCCAAGTCACATTTAAGTTTTGTTAAGTAATTGCTGTGTATTAGAACTATAGTGACAATTTTGGGTACAATAACTCTTGATGGTCTCTGATTGTACATGCAATCATCACCATCATCATAATCATCATAAATTCCAACATTGTAAATATTATATGGGCGACAATATGTACAGGGAAGCCCGCGATATTGAATTGATTGTCGTCAGGTAAAAAGGTTTGCCCAGAGGTTTTCCTGTCTTTCCATAGATAAATTTTTAGATGTATATCTTTATTAATGATGCTGTGTTTTTGTAACTTTTTACACTTCTAGATTATTTGTATTTACCATGAATATTGAGTATTTTTCTACAACTTTTTACACCCTTTGATATTTGTTTACACGATGGAAACCAGCGATCAGAATTTATCTTTAGGCTATTTTTTACATTGGAGTAATGATGCTTTTGCTAGCTATTTATCAAAAAGAGGACTTTCAAAAGATGGTAATAAGAATGAACTTGCCGCACTTTGTTTTGCTGCGTCAAAACTGAAACAGCCTGTACTTCCAAGTGAAACTGAATTGGAGACTATTAATAAGGAACAATACGAGAAGTTACTAAAAGTGGGAGGATCCGTTGAACTTCCAAATCCACTTAACCCTTTAATTGGCAGATACGCCAAACTACGCCATTCTGATTTTTGGACGGTCTGTTGCACAATGTTTGGTGTAAAACTGTTAAAACTTGACCGATTGGTGTAAATTTGGTACCATATGAAACTAGAGAAAATTGTCAACAAATTATATTTGAGTTTTTTGATGCGGAATATATTTCAATTCGATTTTATAAGTTGAATATTACGAAGCGATCCCGTTCCTGACGTAGTGAAAAATTAAGGGTGCCGAAAAAGTACGGAAAAAGTAATTCATTCAAACTTTAAAATTAAGTTTCAAACCCAAATAAAAACCACATATTATGAAGAGCAGGAAAAGGTTGTTTGATTTATGAAAAGAAATAATAACTTGAGCCATAAATAACGTCGAATTCATTACTTCGAACAGCTACCACTTTTGATTTTTATCATGTTTTATTTTGACGTTTTTGCCCGCACCGGAAAAGCAAAACGTTTCGTTTTTATTTTACATAGTGACACTGTTTGATGCATCTTTATAAGCGAATTTTGGAACTTTGATTGACAAATTTTATGCAATTAAAAAGGATTTTTTTTCTATTTTATACACATATAAAAAGATAGTATTTTAAAAAATTATTTCATTTAACAATTTTAAATCTTCGGCAAATGAATCTGAGGTAAAACTTGCATTTAAAAATAAAAAAATTTTACGTGTCATTATTACAACTTTATGTTTGAGTCAATGTAGAACTCTTAATTTATCCCGATTGAATCAATTTATCAGGTTTTTTTTCGCAATCAATTTGGAAATTTTATTTGATGCTTTTCTAAAATATTTTTTATACCAAGACGATCGAAATACAACTTTAATTAGAATGTAGACCGGGATAAATTTATCATTGCCGAGTATCAAAATGTATGTACCGCGTTCGTGTCGGGTAATCAGTCCGCGCAAGCAAATAAATAAATGATTAAATAATTATAATAAAATAAGAAATAAAAAACTACATTTATTTTATATCAGAATAATACATATATTTAAAAGCAATTGAATGCCTGGATTGATATCTGTATAACCCATGCACCAGACACATGTTCACTGCATATGATATGTGTCTTCTCCTATGTCTGTACAGTGTTTCTAAAAAGTAAAGGTTCGGCTTGGGTTCATAAATGATAACTATATATCATGACAAAGAATATATATATACAAAGTCAAAGTTGTGAAATAAATAGAACTGATCGTGGGTATTAGTTTATCACGGCCAAAATGTCCCAGGGTCATTGATTTGTTTTGAACAAAAGTCCAGGTAATGTCCGTGTGGTTTCATGTTTTTAGTAAACAAAAAAAATTATGATACAAAATAAGGACAAATTATTAAAGTTACAGAAATTCAAAAACCTGCATATATAATGATTAGAAAAGAGAACTAATTTAATTTTATTTTTTTAAATTTTATACATAAAGTTTTTAAACTATAAAAACAAATACAAAGATTTAGTAAAAAAAAATTAATAAAAGAAAAAATAAAAAAGGGGGGGGGCTTTACTGATAAAGCCATCAATAATAAAAAACGAACGTCTGCTGCATGGTGGAAAAAAAAATTGTCTGTTGGTAAAGTCAGAAAAACATCTAGCTATACTGGTAAAATTACAAATACAATTTTAGTATTAATTTTAATAATTTTGAATCTAAATTTAGAGTTGAACACTATTTTTATGTATGTGTGTAAAAAGAATTCATATCTGGTAATAAGGTCAATATTAGTATGAAAATATTTTTAACTTTTTTTTTTTACTAACTTATGGAAAAATAAATAAAAATTCAAAATCTATAGGAAATAATAAAATACAATATCTTCATGGAAGAGCATACTAAAAATTTGTAATTTTGAAATGCTTGTAGTCGCGTCTATTGTCACTAAACATATAAAATAACTCAATACTTTCTTGAAACCCTATGATTTAAAAATACGCGTCTGAATATCTAGGTCCACTTCTCGATATGTGCAAATGTGAGAAAAATAATTTGTCTGCATGTCAAAAGTCGGTGGTCTTCACCAACTACTCCTGGTTCCAACATTTCTCCGGATTTAACAGCTTGAATGAAGGAATTTTCTCTGGGGCGCAAAATTTCATGTCTCCACTCTCTGTGTGTCCGTTGAGAACTCTCGAATTTTCAAGAGACTGACTATGACTTTTGATCACATACACACACGTGCGCGCGCGCGCGTTGATTCAGGGTGGCTTACATGACAATGCTGTGTTTCCATAAGTTGGAATAGGTTCGTTTATGATTTAGATACTAAAATACTGTCTCGCGGTAGAAATTCAAATTCTTCATGTAAAGTCAGATATAACTGGTAATGCGTCAATATAAGTTACATAATATTGAGTTAATGTCTGAAATAACTATTTCTATCCACTAATGTAGAAAAATGTATAGACAAATTTGACAATCAGTTTTAAATATTGTAGTGTAATTGATGAAAACAACCTTTCCCACCCAAAATGCATATAATATGTGAAATATGCATTTTCAAACAGTTGCAAAAAGCTATTTGTTGAAAATGTTTCATATGATTCTGTATATAAACACGATATATAGAAAGAAGGTAAGATAATCTGGTTCACAGATAATCAAAGTTACCCTTGTAACAGTAACAGGTATTATGCCAAATTCTAAGTGGTTTTGTTGTTTTTCAAAATTATTGTTCAATCCCTGTCGAAGCGATCGGTTTAAAAATGATAGAGGATACCCAGAGAAAAACACCAACCTTCAAAAGAAATATAAATTTTCTAACTCTTGGATCAGCTTGATTAGCTCGATTAGTCTATTGGAATTCGAAACCAGTGGTGAGAGGCACTGTAATCTGTAAGGCATTTTAGACTTTTTAGCATTCGTATGATGAATAAAATGCATATTGTTCACCTGCTGTTGCCTACCTGACCTAGTCCGATCAAAAGGTTGTGAATTACCAACTTTATCAAGTATCTGGCATATATCTAAAAAGATATCATAACTTCGATCCAAATTGAAACTTTAGACGTCACAAGTTGTAGCAGTGTATGTTCATTGTACTTATCAGATACTTATGGCATGTGCTGATTTTGAGTTTCTATTATTCACAATAGCACATGACACTAATTTCAAATATTAGTAAGTGCATGCACTGCGAAAGCACATGGGTTTTCCCACGATATAACCAAATTCGCTAGATTCTGTTATCATGGTAACGGATATTGACAAGTACAATGAAATTTTAAAAATTTTAGAATGACGTTTGGTATAATTATACAAATTTGATTCATTATTTTTTTTTTTTTTTTTTTTTTTTGGGGGGGGGGGGGGAGGGTAAAAGATTACTTGTTATCTCGAGTTTCTTCAAAATGCAAGATGGCTTCAAGTTTTGAAACTAAAAGTTGTGTATCATTATTTTAAGTGAAAGAATGAGAATTTTAAAACAATCTGGCCCCAGTTTCACAATCATTCCTTAACTAAGATTTTCCTTAACTTAAATCAGGCAAATTTGAAATCTTAATAATTTTGTTAATTGTTCAGATATTCAGTAATGTAAAATGTCATTTTGAAGATCACTTCAAGCTTGTAACATCTGTATTTAGTTTTATCAAAAATGTTTATTTGTAACTCAAATAGAGATTGCTAAAGTTTGCTAAATTTAAGTTAAGGAAAATCTTAGTTAAGGAATGATTGTGAAACCGGGACCTGTAACTCACAGTTCTACTAATAATTATACATTTTATAATAAACGAATAAAACTATGTTGCACCTCTGTTTATTTGCATGAAATATATAAATATATAGTAAATATCATGCTCTTTCACGGTTTTGATAAGATTTTAGCAATTTGTGTTGCCAAGGTAACGGAAATTTGATTAAAATTCTAGCAAAAACAAAATTATCATGTATGTTTTTTAAATAAAGATGTTTCTCTTCCATCATTCCTTTTAACTGTTGAAGTATTTAGTCGAAAAAATGTGTTCTTACGTGAACATGTCCATTGAAATAACAAAATATGACTGTCTTGTTTTGATGCGATAAGCAGAGTTGTTAGTGCGCATGCCAAGTGAAGAGGACGTAGTGAAGGATCAGTGTAAAAAAAAAATTGGAGTTTTTAGTTTAAAAACATGAGTTAAGTGGCTTAAAAAGTGGATTGAACTATGAGAAAAAGTACATGGAACTTTTGTGTAAAGTAAGATTTTGAAAATATTGTGAAGACATTCTTCCAAACTGTGTTTTTATTAATTCCTATTGTTTGTATGGCTGAAAACTACTCACATTGGTATGTGACCTAACACACACATACATATATATACACATGTATGATATAGCAAATATTAGAGCCTACCTGTTTATACTTTGATTTATATATTGCTATATTTATTTAATCGTATAGTATAGAATGAACAGTAGTACTAGTGATTGTGTATCTCAAGCGCACACATTGTTATATAAAGAAATGTCACTTAATAGAGATCTAACTTATAGTCAGTCCCAACCTATGACTGAACCCTATACTCAACAACCGGTCATAACTCCCCCTATCCAGTATGACCTAGCAGTATGTATGAGGGACATACAGTCCAGACTCGGAAATATAGAAATAAAATTAAGTAAACTTGATGTTATTGAAGAGTCTTTAGTTACAGTAACACATAGGGTAAGCACATTAGAGCCAGTCATGCAGAGCTCAACAGCTAGTATTGGTAGTATAGAGAGGTCTGTGAGACAAACTAGTGAAATGTATAAAGAATTTAAAAAGTCGACCGACGAGTCCGATAAAGAGATAAGAACCCTAAAAACTCAAGTTAAAAGACTTATGTTAGACAGAAAAGAAAATGAGCATCTAAAAGAGACTGTTAAAGTACTGGATAGCGAGAATAATTATTTGAAAGAAAAGATTTTAGAAATTCAAACCCGATCCATGCGCGATAATTTAGTTTTCATCGGAGTAGATGAGCAATATGATTCAGAAAACAGACAAGAGGATACAGAGACAGTACTAAAACAGTTTATATCGTCAACCTTGGGCATAGCCGAAACTTTAGAGTTTGAGCGCGTTCATCGCTTTGGTAGATGTGCATACAACAGACCTCGTAGCATTGTCGCCAAATTTAGTAGGTACAAAGAGAGCTTGTAAAGAAAAATTCTTATCGTCTGAAAGGAACAAGATACAGAATTAGTGAGCAGTTTCCGAAGGAAATCGAACTTAGAAGAAAAGAATTATTTCCAGTACTAAGAAAAGCTAGAGAATGGAACAATAGAGCTTATCTAAATGTGGATAAATTATACTTAAACGGAAAGTTACATGTGGATCCGGAGTTCAAAGGTGATAATTCTGGACAAACTGTATATATCGAGGACGATTACACTATTTCATTTGTTCCCGACATGAGACGTGAAGTACAAAATCGACGTGACCGCTTCGAAAAATCCAATGACACAGTGAACGTCTCCGCAAACGGCCGCGGGTACGTAGTGACAGCACAGGAGGAGAATTTGAAACAAACACAGAAACAGCAACTTTACCTAGAAAAACAACATATGAGAATGTAAACAACATAGACAGGAGAGACAATACAAAGAGTGAAGACAATAGGAACCGAGAGGACGACGGGAACGGGGAAGGTGACGGGAACGGGGACAGCAACAGGAACGGCGAAGAAAATAGGAACGAAGATAAATAGGGACACGACGGAGGTGGAACAACAGATGGACATACAAATACACAAACTTACAACTACATTAACTTTTGTTCAATAAATGTTTGTGGTTATAAATCAAAACTGTTAATTCCAGAATTTTGTGACTTTATCAATAAATATGACTTTATTTTTTTATCTGAAACAAAATTAACAAATGAAGATGATATAAATTTAAAAGGTAATAAATTTTTCTCAAAAGTAAGAGGTTTAAATAGGTCGAGAGTTATAGGATATATTTGTCAGAGAAAAAGAACTAGAATCTAATAGTAAATTAGTAATGTGGCTCAAAGTATCAAAACTTTTAAAAGATGATATTTTCTTTGGTGCAGTAAATATCCCTCCCATAGGTTCAGAATATTCTGATATAGATTGTTTTTCTGATTTAGAAGACGAAATAATCTGTCGTAATGTCTGTTTACTAGGGGACTTTAACGCTAGATGTGGTAAGCTGAAAGATTATGTTAAAACTGACGAGATCTTAAACGAATTAATTGACTTTGATAGCGAAATCTGTCGTTATCTAGATAGTCCAAATTTGCTGCACAGGTTAGGTATAAAGCTAGATCTTGCAACAAGAGACTTAGGTAAACCCACATCTTATGGTTACAGATTCATTGAGTTGTGCAAGAATTGTAACCTGTATATAGTTAACGGTAGAGTAGGCAAAGACAAATATATAGGTAACGTCACATCAAAAGGTGTCAGTTTGGTAGATTATGCTATTTGTTCGCCTGATATATTTTCGGTTATTTTTGACTTTTGTATTTTGGAATTTTGTAATTTACTCTCTGATATACATTCGCCAATTTTTATTGAATTTGAGTGTTATACAGGTGTTGAAACTACATTAGATAGAACAGAACGTATAGAAAACAATTTTGCTCCTAGAAAATGGGCGAAAGACAAATCTGAAACATTTGTACAAAATATCTCTCTCCATGATGTCTCTGACATTAATAATAAGTTATAAAATGCTGATACGACTGACCACAGTGTAGGGTTAATAATTGACTCAACGGTTACTAGAATCTCTGATATTTTCCATATTTCTGCTAGAAAATCATTTGGTTGTCAAATTCGTCCAAAGTATAATAGAAATGATAAGCCTTGGTTTAACTCAGAATGTAGAGAAAAGAAATTAAAACTCCAAAGCAATAATCCTAGAGAATACCGGAAAATCATTAATTGCAAGTCTGGGGGTGAAAAAAAGTTTGAATACATAGACATTGGTGTTTTTTATGATTATTTTAAAAATCATAATCCGGTTGAAGAAATTTCTGTAGGTAATTTAGATTTTATGACTGATGATGAACCAGAAACGGTCGATATAAACGGTCCAATAACTGAAAAAGAAATTGTAGAAGCTGTTAAAAACTTAAAAAATGAAAAAAAACTTGTGGTGAAGACCATGTATTAAATGAATATATCAAAGTGTCATTACATATTATGTTACCTGTTTATTTACTACTTTTTAATATTATTTTTGAAAGTGGTCATGTACCTGAATCCTGGTTGCTTGGAATTGTTAAACCAATTTATAAGAATAAAGGTGATGTACTAAATCCTGAAAATTATAAACCTATAACGATTTTAAGTTGTTTCGGAAAATTATTTACCTCTATTCTAAATACACGTTTAAAGATATTTTCAGAAAACGAAAATATTATTTCGAATTGTCAAGCTGGGTTTCGGAAATCACATTCAACGAAAGACAATATTTTCATATTACTAATACACTGTATCATAGAATTGTTATTTTCTTTAAATAAGAAGCTATTTTGTGTATTCATAGATTTTCAAAAGGCCTTCGACACGGTCTATGGTTTAAATTAAAAAAGTATGGAATTAATGGTAAATGTTTTAAAATAATCTACAATATGTACCAGTCAATTAAGTCATGTGTGATTAATGGTAAAGAAAAGTCTGATTTTTTTTCTGTGCAATATCGGAGTAAGACAAGGGGAAAATTTATCACCATTTTTATTTTCTATTTTTCTCAACGATTTAGAAAAATTTTTTCTTAACTCGGGATGTACTAGGAATTGAATCAATTACGCAGATATTGTATGATAAACTTATTATATTTCAAAAACTTTTCATTCTTTTATATGCCGACGACACTGTAATTATGTCAGAAAGTATAGAGTCCTTACTGAATGCTATGGATAGTTTTAAGTTATACTGTGATTACTGGAAGTTAAAGGTCAATATAAATAAAACTAAAGTTGTAGTGTTTAGTAAGCGGAAATTGAAGTCGTCGCCAAAAGTAAGATTTTCCGAAACTATTCTTGAATTTACTGATCAATATTTCTATCTTGGAATTTTATTCAACTATAATGGGTCTTTTTTAAAAACAAGAAAACGTCTACTACAACAGGCGTCAAAGGCATTATTCTGTATATACAAAAGGTTAATATTTTGCATTTTTCTGTGGAATGTCAATCAAAAATGTTTGATTAAATGATTGTACCGATATTGACGTACGGTTGTGAAATATGGGGATTTGAAAATATTTAAATTTTAGAAACAATTCATTTGAAATTTTGTAAGAAAATTTTGAAATTGAAAAAATCTACTCCAAACTACATGGTTTACGGAGAATTGGGAAGATGTCCTTTATCTGTACATATATATGAGAATAATTTCTTTTTGGATAAAATTAATAGAGTCTGATGAGACTAAACTATCAGTTATTTTTTATAAACTTATATATACAATGGACGAAAATAAACGTTTTTCTTGGCTCAAAAAGGAACAGGACATATTAAATTCTTTAGGCTTATGTAATATTTGGCAATGTCAAGGGCATAACATTAATACTGACTGGTTAATCAAAACTGTTGAACAAAAATTAAAAGATCAATATATACAGAAATGGAATTCACAATTAGATGTGTCAAGTAAAGCTTTTACATACAGTACAGGCCTGTCGAAAGTTTAACACTTTAGTGCCGAATTAGTGCCGACTCGGCAGCTCGTCTCGGCCCCTCGGCAGTTATGTCTCGGCCAAAAGTAATCGGCACCTTTTCGGCAGCTACTGTCCATCGCTCGGCTGTTTTTTCGGCCACTTTTTGACTGCTCGGCACTTTTTCGGCTGCTCGGCACTTTTTCGGCCGCTCGGCTCCTCGGCACTTTTTCGGCCACTCGACCCCTCGATCGTTATCTAGAAAACATCAGTTCATTAAACATGCC